>CM077102.1:35186559-35229315 GCA_039619505.1 Cimex hemipterus
AGACAGACAGACAGACAGACAGACAGACAGAATAAGTGAGGAGCGGATCATTAACATGTATTTAAGAATAAGTAAGAGTACGTCTAGGTTTAAAATCGGTATGAGTTTGGGAGTGAAATGGCCCAGCAGTTGACAGTCTTTGGAGCATGACGGATAAGACCGAGGCTCATCTGAGTGAGAAGTGAAGTTCAGTTCTGTAAAATGGGAGTTTGTTATTGGAAACTTTAATTCGGATTTCGTTTTTCCGCTTTCTCTCGTACTTCCAGAGATGATTCTACGATAGTAGCAGAATACATTTAAAAATCAAATGGAGTGTTGTGACATGAAGACTTTCAGATTCAAGAGAAACGTAACAGTACCGAAGGCACTGGTACTTTTCTTTTAACCACCGTTCAACTTCTCGCACTTTAATGAGAAGGACACTCTACTTGCAAATAGACTTTTTTTTAAACGCGCTTAATTAAGTCGATGAAAGTGGAATATTTTTCCAGTCGGTACATCCCAGTGAGCGACGTCCACTGGACGCCAGGGTGAAACCGAAGTAAGATTCTTATCAACCTCGGATTCTCAGCGCGAACCACACAACGAGCTAACGAACCCAATACAAATTCAACTCCTAATTTATTTAAATCGTTTAATTTATACGGCTGTAAAATTTAAACAGATCCGGCCTGGAATGGATCAAGCGTGAGTGTACGGAATGCTAACAAGACGGTATAGTTCGAGATCGACAAAGGCCCCTCAACTTCCGACTTTTAACAAAAATATTAGAAGAACAGAAGATAACACATTTCTTGTCAACCGCTATTTAACAATAATGATTATGCCTTTATTATCGCAATGTACTTACAAGTTCTTACTTAATAATTATAAAATAAAAGACTTTTTTGGTGTAATTGATCGTTTCCGATCTTTTGGTTCACTCTACCCTTGTTATTCTCGTCCCCCAGATGAGTTTCCGCTTTTCGTTATCTTCATTGGTTGTTTTTAGTTTTTTTTTGGTGGTATCTCCTACCTGTAATAGACTTTCAAAAAGAGGAAAACAAACGGAGATAACAGACTCATATTACTGTCGTGCCTGATGATTTGAAGATTCCTAGTTAAAGAAAGCTAGTAATCCAAAGGTGAACAGAAAGGAATGTTTGCTAAATTTAAAGCGGTGTTTGTTTCGTATTATAAAACGAACTGTTGATTACGATGTGAAAGCCTTTGTACTAAAATTTTTGCATTTGGTTCGTTAGTTTAGTTAACATTTTAAGTGCTTAAGACCGGAGGATCTGATGAAAATACTTCCCAGTAGAATCATTCCACGATGATAGAGGCTAGGTCACTCATAAGAGAGACCGAGCCGTCTTCGATTTTTGGCTTTATGTATATGCATATTAGCCAATGCCAGACAACGTTATGCGTATTCGTTTTGGGGGAACGGTATCGTGATAAAAAGGCCAGAGGCGACGGCGGGAATTGAACACACGACCGGGGGGTCTACGAGCCGAGAGTCTTTCACGCTAGTCACTCGGCTACTGCGGCCTTTTAGTTGCCTTTAGTTCTTATGAAATTGCTACTGTTTGATCTTTATTGTTGGGAAGAGTTGTGACTGTTGAATGTTGTTTGGATAAATGCAGTACATAATCGTAAGTAAGGTGGTTAAATTATTGTAAACACCCTTCCTTAGCCGGTTGAAGCTTGTAGCATTCAATACCTTGTTTTAACCTGAAGAAATGGTCAGAAAGATATTTGGAAAGCGATTTTCTTTGTTGAAAGCGGCTTCATTGCTGAAACCATTTAATATGATACGAAGAAAAGTGCGGGTTGGTGATTACGTTTCATAACATTAAAACATATCAAGAAAAGTCGGTTTAAGGTTGAATATCTCTGATGAGAACGTTTTGCGACTGCCGATGTGTCCAAAAAAGGCGAGGCGAAGCGAAAGGAGGACAGTGGAAAGATGTTCCCAGAAATTGTTCCTTGTTGGAGGACGGGCCAGGGCTGCCTATGAATATATGCATCTGCCGTGTGGCGAGGTCTTCACCTCGACATATCCCACTGACCGAGCACATCCCCTTTTTCTTTTTCTCCCTCTCTTGTATTTAAGCATGTTTTTCGTTTTTTGTGAAGCGGTTGGGAATCATTTGGAAACCGGGCCCAAATGTCAACGCGTCCGCGTTTCGAGTTGATGCCCATCCCGCCCTGTTTCGGTTCGATTTATTCAAAACACCTGTCAGACGGCTACCCTTTGAACATCTCGCTTTATTCCCGTTTAATTCATCCTTCCTGCCAGAAGGAAAAAATGCCTTTTGTCACATCAATAGCAATAAACAGACTCAAAGACGCGAATTGCTTGTTCAATAAAAAGTAAAATGGATGGGATGATATAAACGAGGAAGAAGATATCGGCATAGTAAACACTACAAACACCGTTCCTTTCTACCTGTCCGGTTTTAGGATTTTGTCTTGTGTTCCTACTAATGGTACCATAATATTGATGATTCAACCACTATCTTTCTTGTTATAAAGTTAAAAGATTTGGCTATAACAAAAAGTGATAGCTTGCTAAATCGCATACTTCAAGAATATTTGACTTGTAGGTCAAACATCGCCAAATTGTCTTGCAGAAATCATTTCTTACTCTTAAGAAAGAATCTGTACGATATACACACTACAAAAAAGGGGCCGATGGAATAAATCAAAAATTTCGAGTTCTGGAAGGATAGGTAAGGTAACATATCCTGCCGTAAAGTACAGACATAGGTCTTTTCATCTTTTCTATCAACTGGCTATATACAGCTAGGGAAAAAAATATGAAAAAGAAGAGTTACTTTCATCGTCATAGCTATACATACCGGGAGATCATTTTTATGCAGCGGAAATATTTACATTGTTCTGCTTAGTTTTGGGCAATTGTGTCCTCCATCAACCGCTCAGTAATCTAAAATTAATTGATCTAACTTTGGAATTTGAGGAATTTTTTCGAGGTTTTTCTCACTCGTCGAAGAGACCGAATAAAATCAAGGATATGTTCATATTTTCGCTTATTGAGTTGATGATGATTATGGATACTAGGAAGCAGGGTTCTTGCTTCCCTGGCACTGCAGCCTTCTGGATTATTTTCTCTTCGTTGTTCTCTAGTGTAGTCTCTCTAGTTCAGTGCAATCGACTCAATCCTTCTCTTTCAGATGAAGGAGTTTTTCCTAGGTTAAATTTTCTTTGAGCCATTGCTTCGCATTCGAAGATGATATGGATGTTTGTTAATGTTTGCATCCTGCTGTGTTGTTATTTAGTTATTCTACCTATTGTAATTAAACACCCCATTACTGATTACTCTTTTTCTAATTATAATTAAATAACATAAATATTACCCCACATATGTAACCCAATGGGACTCGGCACTCGCAACATGTTTAAATTATGTTATTTTTATGATTGTTAGATAATGAATATGTTTATATTTATGTTCTACGATTTCTATTCCAAGCGTTTTCTTAATAGCATCAGTAGATGGACGTCTCTTGTATTTATTTTGGCTATATATTCAGCGTCCAAGATTTGCCTCGTTTATCCTCATTTTAACGTTATAGGTCATTTAGCCACTGGCGTAGGGCTATCGTTTACAAGCGACCGCAGGACAAATTTCTGTTATTTGTATCTTTTTATTACCACAATTTATGTTTTACAATTACTAATCGGTTCTATTAATAGATTTACCACCTTTTGAAAATTCAAAGATTTGTATAAATTATAACTATTACAATTATTGCCTTTGTTAACTAATTTTTATCAATAAATTTGTTTTGATCATAACCAATATTTTAAAGCCTTTTACAAATCGCCAATGTAGTTTTGTTCTGTCTTTTGTAGCTTGGTCGTTGAGGTGACTGAAGACTCCCAACAAAGAATCGCTTGTGAAATCCAAATCCATCACTAACCATTTCTAAAACTCAGTGCGTTCTGGGCAATGATCGCAAGCCGTCTTCCCTCGAGAAAAACCGAGGCATGCTCTGATAAACAAGGAAAGCCATGGCTTCCCTAATATCTTCAACTGCACTCAAGTGAAATTACTAGATGCAATCTCTTTGTACGGTTCATGGACACTCTTCAAACCGCGTTAATTAAATGTCTAACCCTTTCGACCTAACTTCAATTTGAAAAGTGTAAATATAAAAACACATTGCTATTATTAAAATCCATGACTTATAAAAGAAAAAGGAAATCTGGCATGAGGTACTTTAAGAGAGATTGAGAAAACGGTGAGAAGTAGAAGATTTAGATATGCAGGTCAAAATGTCAACTCCGTCTAAACGTTCGACATAACATGTCACGACCTCACATAACAATATACCCAAAATTTAACAATTTTCTACTTCTATATACTACTAATAATATTTTTTTCTTTGTTTTGTCGAGCCTTAATAGTTCCAAGACTAATTTTCAGTTTAAGTTTATTTTTTAATAACTAATCTTGTAAAAAAGAGTACGACAAAACCCTTTATTAGCTGGTCTTGTGTTGCTACTTTAAGCTAACGGTTTTATGTTCCGTGGTCTAATTTATTGATACACCTTTTGTTGTGTGTATCAATACAACTGTGTGTGTAAGTTACGTGTCTAACAATTGTTCGGTAGATGATTTTTACTCTGCGCCCTTTAAGCTGCCACCTGCTGTTTACTTATTCAAACCATCCAAACCACCACAATCGAGGAATGAGTTGCGGTATCTGCCGCCTCTGCAGATTCTATCATGTTGGTTGATATCAATTGTCATTGTGTCTGTTATCTCCTCTTCAAAATATTCTGTAATTGCATCTTACGTTTGTTAACAATTCGCACATCATACTGCTCAATGAAGTTTAAGTCAGGTTGAGACAAAATTGACATGTTCTTTAGCTAAAGTTTAGACAAACATTTCCTAGCAGGTCTTACATGTTCAAGTACAAGCAGTTAAACGAGGGCAGGTTTCAATTTGTTGTTCCAAGTGTATAATGATATCTTCAACACTAGCAAATATGCGGTTTGGTTTTCCCTTTCTTTTCTTCAACGGTCAGTCATCGCTACTATTTCTTCGAAGTGAACAGTTAAACTTCTAATGTACGATTTATATGACCAATGAAAATTCCCAGTGCATAGCCCACTAAAATTTGTCATCAGCAGAAATTTTATCCTAAAACATATCGTAATGTTGGAAAAATAGTATGTGAGTAGGAGACTTTCCTGTTCCAGTGCAAAATCGACAGATCCTACATTTTTTTAAAAATTTGTATCCTGTATACAATGTATACATTATAAAGTGTTATACAATAAAACAGGTTACAGCACTAGCTGAACCTCATAACATGTAATGAGAAAACAACGCTCTTACTTTTTACCGCATTAATGATGAGGTGGATGTTTCTGGCAAAGTGGAGACCGCTTCAGCAGTAGGGTTAGGATGAGTTGAAATTTGATAAAGCGGGAATGGATCACTTCTTTAATGAAAATAATGTTAAGGTCATGGTGAATAACGAGGTTAAAGCCGAAGTAAGGAGCTTGGAGAATTCTTCTGAGGACTTTTGTTTGGAATAGAAGAAAACTGGATAGCTTTGTGGTACCATACAGTTCTGCTCTGTACGGTAACAGTTCAAAGTAATGTGCAATGCTAGTTTATCCTTTACAGTCATGTCTAATTTTAGTCCAAGTGGACTGTTTAGTGTTTAATTGTTGCCGTTTATTTGGCCCTATGTGGAGATTCCTCGTTATCTATTGTCAAACATAAGTATAGTCCTCGGCATTTAACATGTACATGCCGTAATTCTTTGTTATAAAATATCGTCGGTGGTACATGCTTTCCCGTATACTCTCTGTCGTCCGAAAAAGTACAATGAGGATCGTTAAAGTCCGCACCTTGCCTATTCGGCCTTATCGGACGTTTTGATTCTCAAGATTAGAGCTGACGCACCTCCATATACGACAGAATGGTGTTACTGCCGCAACGTTGTAGAGGCAGCTCAACCCCAAAGAGCCAAGACGAGCCCCTCCCTATTTGCCCATTCAGAGTGATCGGGTCTGCATTAAGTATCAGACTGTATGACGCGCGCATAGGGCTACCTAAGTCGAAATACATCAGCCTGGTCTCCCGCGCACTCTCTAGGTTGAGAAGGTCAGCGTACCTCCCAGAGGATTGGGGCTTCCCCAGCGTAGAAACTACCGGATCCGCTCCGTCCGCGGTTTTGTTTACAGAGGAATAGCTAACCACCCCCTAGAGGAGACCGCCAACGGTAAAAGCCTTCTGTCGAGTTAAGCCTACACCACCTACGTTCTAAGTATACTCGAGTAGTAGGAACCGATTCTCTACCCGTTCCCATCCGCCACTATTCACGCATTTGAGGGACTGTTCAGCATAATCATAATCTCAACGCTAGCACGGAACGCTTATACGCTGCCGTCCGATCCGCTGCATCCTGTGAGGCCGGGTGTATAACGATGGTCATGCACAAATTTTGTTGGAAGGTCTGTTGAGGGAAGATAGCTTCTTCTTGAAATACCCGCCAAGTGTCCCTCTACGGCCAACTACGAGTCCATGCGCATTGTAACAGGGGCTGAATCTTCGTCGGCAGTACATTACCTAGGATGGGGCCAAGAATAATATCGTATGGGGTGCCGGAATGGATCGTTCTTGTCACAGATTACTAAATGCTGCACCTTATTTTGAAGCTACGATTAGGTAGGATTCTACACTTAGGTAATAAGGAGTGAGAAGGTTCTGTTTAGTCTGTGGATACCTGGGTTCAAGGCCCTGTCAATCGCTTGAGACATGGCTAAGAACTCTTTCTTCTATAAAGCAGCGAAGTAGTGTGAACCGCTCTGAGTCATTCGTTATGATACAATGATAAGAACAGAAACCAAATGGATGAAAAGGCTTTATGTAAATCTAGATTGAATATTAGGTTGTTTAAAAGACGTCCTATACACTTAGAAATATTTTCCGTGTATACCTACCTGGTTACTTAGGTGAAATTGTCTCGATCCTTCGTCTGAAAAGTGATTGCTCCTAGACTGCCATTGCTGCAATTCCATTCGTGTGTATCCTTTCAGGTTATGACTCCATTGAGAGGTTGGGTGACCGGCATACAAATCACTCCTCTGATTGTGTCCTCGCTTTGTTTTAGCATAGATGTGTCTAGCACCCCTAGAGTTTATCCGTCTTCTTTTATTTTTATAAGATTTATTGTGTGAGAGAGGATTCTGTGTTAGTTTTGTTACCGTAAGAAAGATTCAAGGCCTACATGTATATGGCCTCTGGCCAATGTGTCTGAGTTTTCATTACCCAAAATTTCTTATACTGATACCCACGATATGTCTGTACGATTGTTTATAAACTAATCAAGTTAATGTTTTTTGATTTTGAATGCATTCAGTTTTGAGTTGATTTATGTACATGCTAAGTCTATAATAGCTGGTTATCCGATGTGAGAATTTTATGCCAGTGCAACTTGTTTTAAAATTTCTCCCTTGTTACACTAATTATACTGATAATGATCTATTTTCCTTTCCGTGTATAGGTATCTTCGAACGGATTAAACGGCGAGTATAATAAGCAGGCCATTTTTTTTTTTCAAAAACGGTGAATTCGCTTAAGAACTTGCTGCTTATTTAAATTGCCAATAGGTTTTTTTTGTCAGCGATCAATCTAGCACATAAAACTCGAAGAGTAGAAGTTTTCCAAAGTTTTTTCTCCGATGCTATGAGTAGGAAGGAAATATCTTATAAAAGCCAATCGAGACCTTTTCTGAATTTGCGGAATGTGGTTAAAGGGGTCACGGCGACGGCTATCAGTACCAGTGAGTTAGTATTCGTGTTTAAAATGTAACGAGACGTGTTTAATTGTGTTAAGGGGGGAGTTATGGTAATGGATTAGTGTCGGGCGAGGAGGCGTGCGGCTCGGAGGGGAGATCGGTGATGCAAGTCTGCTATCTTGCAATTGCCCATGCTGCGGCCGTCATGACCACAGTTTTCCCACGGTGAACGACCATCTCTAGTCAAATGTCAGGCCCAGCCCTCGCCCACCTCTGTCAACCTATTCCAGGCCCGTCACGGATCCGGTTCCTAGGCGAAACGGGCCTCCTCTAATCCGATGCGTCACACTGTTTTATTAGACTGAAAAATGTGTTTATCTGAGTTTTTGTTTCGTCTTCCAGCCCTTGATGTGTTGTGAGGCGCAAATTTGGGAAATCCTCTAACAAGAACTAACCCAAAATGTGGTTAGATGTCATCACACATAGAAAAGTCATAGTGAATCATTTCGTCTCATTAACATAAATCTCCATTATACTAAGATTAATTTTGTTATGCCTTCTGTTAGATATCAAAACTAAACGAGTTTCTCGTGAAGGATGATAGTGGAGGATTAAACCACCATTCAACATAAATACGCCAAATCTCATGAGAGACATCAATGTGTACCTATGTCACCAAAGTAATTAAAGTAATTCCGGTCATATAGAAGGTCCAACCACTTTACAGCACTTTTTTGATATTATTGCCTCATAAACAATCTAGAGTATGCCTAGATTCAAACGGCGAACCGTTGTGCAAATACGAATCGTACTCCCTATCTATTCGGTCACCGCGGTCCCCTGTAATAAATGTTAAGATTAAAAATTTGATGGCTGGCGTATTTGTGGTCAACGTGTAGTGTAAATTGACATTTTTTAAACTACATGTTTAGTTAGAAACGTTTGATAATGGTCGCAAAAGTTAAGCTGTCTAGTATGTTTGAAAGTAAGTAACTCAGCAGAATAGTGAGAACGTAAGTTAAAACAATAAATGTTAATATTGTCAATCAATTGTTGCTAATAAGAGCCATTTACCTTCTGTTTTTCTCCTCAAATATTAAGCAATTCATGTTGTAAAAATCGTCACGGATCACTTTATTGTGTCTATCTTATCTTCCCGGTTTATGTTTCATCCAAGAACACCTCGGTGACGTAGCAGAAAGGATTTACTAAATATTTTAATTAATAAATTATGAATAGTGGTTTCTTTTATACGTTCATTTTGTTATTGAAAAATATACATATTGTAAACAAGTGCGAACAAATAATTAAAGTTTTGGATAACTCTAACTAACAATCATAATCATGGCTTGATTATGTGTAACATTTGTGGATGTATATGTTCTATGAAGCTAACACAGTTTATCGTGGATAGAGGAACACGGTTGGGTTATACAGAAGGAAGGAGTGCTAGCTGTAATGTGGAATTAATGTAATTGGCGTTCATTTTCACTTATTTTTATCCTCTACTTGTTTAGCCAAGGCTCAATGAGGTAAATGAGGTAAGATGAGAATGTAGGGGATGAACGGCAAAGACAGAATCATTGTTGGCAGTGTCGTCTGCAAATGTTAACAAAAATTCGTTATGCTGATTAGGTATGTGAGTAGTATGTGTTAATTAAAGCATTGGACCAAGAACACTACATTGGGAGGAGGCGTCGGTGGCCAGAACGGTTTAGGCGTTGACACGGCGCTTATCACTGTAAGATAAAGGTCCCGGGTTCGAATCCAGCAGCCTTGCATTCAAACCCGACATGCTTACAACTGGGCTTTATTTCAAAAGCACCGGCACCCTGAGTACCTTGGGGAACACCTGCCCATGTGGGATATGATAGTAGGTTGATCAGAGAAAAATAAATAGGCACATACTATCTCACAATGAATATAATGGCTGAAAAATCGTCATCAAACAAGGATTTGTATTTTTTTCTCCTAAATCAAAGATTTGGTAATATTGAAATTAGCAACCCTCATAGGTAATTACAAAAAATCTGTCCCTGTAAAAAACGTATGGTTCGAGACGATTGATGCAAATTTGTATTCCGCCTGTATGTAGGCTTTTGCAAGATAAGAGATAAATTAGTAGGAAAGCTGATGTTTGTATGATCTTCAAGTGTAATCAGATACGTGAAGAGGAGAGGCCGGTTACGCGAGGTGGGTATAAATTTGATTAGCGGGTTGCGCAACAGAAGCCCGGTCGTTCTATCGGTTTCGGATCTTAGGTGGGACGAAGACCATTCCGCCCTTGGCTCGTAGAAAGGCAAAACTATTGTTTTCTTGTCTTTTTTCCGGACCGTTTCCACACCCGCCCGTGACATATTTCCGTGGGCATTCTGTCCCACAGTTTGCGTGCGTTCGTACACCCTTGAGACCACGTTTTTCTCTTCAACGCCCTTCTTAATTCTCTGATTTTGCCCAATTTGGACACCGTTACAAGGTTGGGATTGTATCAGCCTGCCGGGTTGAACCACCACGACTTTATCTTATTTTCAACATTTTATCAATTTTTAAAACAATGTTGACACATGGGCTATAAAGAACAACTTTTTGCTTTTGAACATAACTTCAATCGACGATGTATTTATATTGGATTTTTTATTTACTTCTCATATACTACTGTGCTAACATATACTTCAATACTATACACAAGCCAGTATTACATACGTAATGAAAGCATAAAAGTAATTACACATAAAAAGTTAGGTGCAATTGCATTAATTGCAGGTCTTGTTCTACATCTCATGTACAGGGTCTATGCTTGTGGGTTACGAGTCATTCAAACGCGTGTCGTAGATAAAAAACAAAATATGCCAAAAAGTAGACAAAAATGAAAAACGTGATCTCGAAAATTCTACTTTTCGAGAAAATAAAAATGGATTGACTACATAGAGGTTCATTAAAATTAAACAAGCCAGGGTTTTTAAAAATGTTTTTTAAATTGTGCTTTCTTTTTTATACACTTTTTCTGTAGAACCTGATAACAAAGAGTAATATACATAAACAATTTGGCATAAAATTATGATAAAGCGGGGTAGGAAGCTGTCAAGGTTCAGAACTTAAAGAAAAATATTCTGAAAAAATGTTTAAAATTAAATACATAAATGTATAGAACCTACCACCTCAAAAACTTTACTTTTCCAAAAGAGACAGGATGGACCTGCTAGAAATTGATTAAAAGTAAAAAATAGAATTAGTGAAAAGCGCGTTTTTTTTCCTTTTAAAAACAAAGATGCGATTTTATCACTATCTGGTTAACAAAACTTAGTGTTTAAGTTTTATAATATTCATCAATAAATACGATATATTTTAAAATTAACAATAGTAAATTAATTTTTATTAGAATTCTTCCCAATCAACAAAAAATTTCAAACAACGTACTTTTTAAACAAATTTCCCCAAGTTCACACAAATAAAAAATACAAAAAATTTCATTAACTATAGTATTATAGTAAATAACACAAAAATTTAGCTTATTTTACAGTGAATTCGTAAAATTTAGCAGAGATTTTAATTAAATCAAAACATGAAAAAACCGAAAAATAGTAACATTAAGTTTTTCTTAAATGATAATTGTCAAAGTTTAAACGTAGGAAATAAATCAATATACAATTAATTTTTTAATGTATTCCAAAAATAATGGCACTGATTGATGGGGACAACTTTTTCTCTGAGGTAAAGTAGTATAATAATACACATTTTTAAAATAAATATAAAAACGGTCCAATATAACAGAATCGAGAATAGAAACAGTAGCAACAACGGGTGTACAATACTAGCTGATTAAGCAGGCAGCAGTTCGGCAATTACAGATAAATTCAGCCCCACCTACCGTCCTTGTCGTAGGCAAACAGATAACATAGGGAAATAAAAAGGATGAATGATTGAAAGTGAAGGAAAATGATAGCTGAATGTCAGAATTTTTTGTCTGTGAAATAAATATTATAAATTATTAAATACATTATTAGTGGTCTGATTGGCCCAATTACTCATTTCAATTAATTAACATTTTTATGTAAGGTTTTGGTTGAAATGAAAAAGCAAATGTCATGAGCGGAATTAAAAATTATGCATTTGTTAATATGTTTTCTTATCATGCTAGTTTTATTTATTATTTTCGGTTAAAGTAAATAAAACGCAGCTCTCAGTATCGATGGAATAATGTAAATCTCCATAAATGTAAGAGCTACGCCACAAAGATAGGCATTTTTTAGAGATAAAGAGAGAGAGAGAGAGAGAGAGAGAGAGAGAGAGAGAGAGAGAGAAAGAAAGAGTGAGTGAAAAATAATTTCCACTATACAAAATCAGCAAGGTAAGGTTTTCGGATTGAACTAGTTAGTCATTCTCGTTGCATTTATTTATCTGTTAAACTATTCTAATATGAAATATGATGATTTAAGAGGAACAATTGCTTTCGTTTTCCCTAATCAATTAATAATCATAATATAAATGTCAGATTAGGAAACGGGGAAAAAGCAAGGGGAGAAGAAATTCTAGCACTCCGTACAATAACAGACCGTTCATTTCTAAAATACGTTTTAGTCATTTAGTTGCAAAAATATAGAAATGAACTGTCGTAATATGTTTTTAGAAAAGAATAGGTGCCGTTGATGTTTATGTAGCTTCGTGGACGGCAGAGCCTTGTCAACTCTTGGAGCCTTTTTTGTCCAATATGAGCGGAACCGAGTGAATCGATGCTGTTCGAGTTGATTCTCTTCTATTTCGACCATTTTTCATATTTCTCTGTCTGTGTGACATGTACCTTGGCGGACTATGATTTCCTCTAGGAGCGCGAACCGGCAACATCGCCTTGTGTAATGGGTGTGGCTGAAGATGCTCTCTCGGCGGTACACTCCCACCACGGGCTTCTCCTTTTAGTAAACCACTCACTTTCTAAACCATACCATCAACGAACGACCATCCGGGGAGAAATAGACGAGCGGGCCGAACGCGCCAAAGGGCTTACGCGAGCCAGGTCCGAAAACGAACGATTGAAAACTAAAAAACGATTTTACGGGAGTAAACAGATAAATTAATTCATCGGTCCGTCATCGGGAGAGAGACTGGTATGCTTGCTTCATGCAGACAGACATGTAAACTCGATTAGTACGATTCTGATTCTCTAGGTTCTTATAATAAACTTTGTTATTGAACAATTAGGAACTTATTCACACATTAATCTCAAGCCATAATTTATTTGCGGTGTAATTGAAAATAAATCACAAGAGATCGAATAGAAGATGTGTTTTGGCTTCTGATGTCGGCACACCGAGCTATTTAGATACCGATTTGTATTTATTCATACGTTTGTGAAGTAAAGATAGGAATAACAGTAATTAAAAATGTTATCGAAAATTGTACCACTAATAATAAATTAATTTCAAAAATACCTGGTTATTCGGCATTAGTATCCCCTCCTTCCAGAAAGTATTGATGGTCTACAAGACACAGATTAGGACAAAAATCGTTGAGATTTTGTTTTAATTTGTTCTTTTCGGCAGATCGACATGACCAGATCAGCGTAGATTGTCATAAATTCTTCATTTATAGCATGCTGTTGGATAATTAAAAATGGCGGCAAGCATTTACGGGCAAGCGAAACAAGACTTGATCGGTTTAATTCCAGCCCGCATATTTTTGTGTTAATTTTAATATTCTGGAAGTCATATTTTTAATAGTCTAAACAAGTTTTCTCTTACATTTTCGTAAAGGTGTTGTAATTCACCAATGCTGATTTGTATCAATTTTGACGCATTTGGTGCATTTATTGGCAGCATTATTGCTAACATCTAATAATGGTGAAATGGTCGAAAATCCTAACTGAGCAGTATCAAGTTTCATACATGATCAATTTTTCGTGTTATGTCGTTCAGTTTTTTGAAGTGACACCTGAAAACAATCGATCTCCTGAAGTTCGGTCAGTGCAGAAATATTGCATGTAGCTTTTTAACTTTTTCGATTCAATATTATCACAATTATCGTGCAAATAGTGTAAAATTGTGTCTTCAGTTTTCTGATGGTTTGACGATCTTTATACAACATCTTTAAAGGTTCATCATTGATTGATGCTGATCGTCCAACGGATTGATTAACCCCACGAAATCTTCCCTGACTAACGACGAATAGTTAGTTCTTCAGCTTGAATCCTCCACCTCGGTATTCGGTTAACACCACCACACAAAACAAAAAGATAAACAAACGAACTTAACAGGCAGAAAATAACCGTTCTTAGTATCTGTGTCATTATCATCATCTTCAATGGAGAATTAAAAATTTTTTATTACAAATTGTAAACATTCTGTTTGACAATCAGCAGGAATGTTGTTGATCCATTTTCCACGGGCATTCCATGTAGTATTAACATAAATAATCTGGTCTCAACAGACATAATCTACTTAAATCACATGATTCCGATGATTTACAATATCTGGTCGATCCGAACTTCTATTAAATATTCTTATGCCATTTTCTTCTAGAATAATAACACACAAAAGTTATGTTCTCCATTAATTTGTGAAGAACTTGTTTAACGATCATTAAAAATTCCGATAGTAAGGTCTAGGGTCGTCAAGTTGTAAGAAGAAATCCTAAAATCCTATTCAAAATTCCGTGCACGTTTCACGTCCACGACCGCGGAAAAATGGCAAGACGGAAAACAAAAATTGGACTCCTACTTCTGACGGTCGACCCACCTGTTGATCTCACTAATCACATGCGATTCCGCTCGTAAACAATGGTCTCGACCCACGGTGAAATTACATCGTCATAACCATCACAACCGAACAGAAGAGATTAATTTCCCACTTTGTCCCTGTCTCACAATTCATCCCGGCTTTCTCACACCTCGTTGTCATTGATTTAGTTTTAACCCGATGATCTCATTCACCGTTGCATGTCTAATTTGCATCATAACAAATGATTTCTCATGTATCAAAACGGATTTACGAAAAGGTCAAACCTTGTGGATGTTGAGAAGCTATGTCAGTGGTTGCTCATCATCTGTTAAGTCGTTCTAATGATCACAGGGTCCCCGTTCCACAGGTCGTTTCATTTCAACCTGTAGCTGATGACGAAATGGTCAAAAACCATCCGATTATAGCGCATTTTTTAAATTAAATAACGGACTGTTAGGGGCTTATCTTAATTATTAGAAAGATCGGATCACTCTGGATGTACAAAAATGTCGAATATATTAATGATCCAATGGAAACTACGCCAGTGGTTGATCCGTCTTCTGTTAAGTCGTGCTAATCATCTCCGGGTCCCCGTTTTCATAATCACCATTTGATTCTGAAACCTGACCAGGAACAATCGGACATTCATCGAACATCTGATGGCCCAACCACGTAATAATTAAATAAAGCGTGCCGGGTTCATCTTCATTGTCCTATTAATGAAAACGAACTGAATAAAACGCATGAGCCAGTCCATTTGCTGAGCAGAGTTTTATTTAATATTTCAGCCTTCCGGACACATTTGTTTTAATTTGCTACAGACACGGTAGTCAATATTAATACGTCAACCTATACAAATTGATATCAATTTGAAATATTTTTGTTGTGCAAAATAAAGTAACACGTGTTTTTTTAAACTTCGAATCGAAAACCGGTTCCAAACGTGGAACATAGTGACGAAGTGTTACTCTTGTATTGTTTAAACGTTTAACCTTTAAATACATTTTTCTCATATGTTATCACACGACAGTTTCACAGATTTAATCTATTTTCACAAATAATTTATTTTTCTTGACACAAGGAAATGATATAAATGGTCTTATATCACAGTCCTATTCAATTCACTCTAAAAAAAAGTCTATATAATTTATTATGGTGAACCTACGCTATGGTGTTACAACTAACAGAAAAATAAGTTAACAATTAATTACTAATGTCATTTTGTTATTAACTTACGCTGTTAAATTAAAAACATCGCACACCTCATATTTCATACAGATTATATACATTCTAAAATGCCAACTTTGAAGTGACAGTAAAATGAATTTACAACGGGCGAGCATATTTAATAAATTCTCTTTGATCAAGATACGCAAAGACATTCCATCCCAGGGCGGCAGTCGTAACCCGACTATTTTATTAATATTCACTCCTCCGCCTTTGCTAAAGGATCTCGTTTCTTTCATGATCTATTCACACGTCATTAACTCGCACATCAACATACGGGATAATCGGCCGGGTAGTCGCTGAGTTGTAGAAAAACATAAAGGCATACTCAGTAAGTTCTAGTGGGGTTTGTCTTCCATAGTCTTACTTGCCTAGCATATAACCCTGACTAAATAAGAAGAAATGTTCCATCGGGCATAACAAAAAAATGTTCTCAGGCGACTCACATGCCAAAACTGATCTGATAGCCATGCAGCGAGACGAGAAATCTTAAAGGAGGTTACACTGGCAAAAAATATCCTCATCCTCAGATCTGATAGTCAAGTAGCCATAAAGCATAAGCATGTAAAAACCGGAAACACAACAACCGGATGGCTAGGGTACCAGGACACAGGAGAATCTTGGATAAGGAGAAAGCAGACAGACAGGCCAGAGGAGGATCTGTAAGGAATACATACCCGAAAATTCTCTTCGGATGACAAAAACAAAAGTATAATCCTCCATCTCAGAATGGATCCAAACATAACAAAAGGAGAAGTGGATAAACGCTATCGGCGATAGACAGAATGAAGAGAGAACAGAAAACAACAACCGGATGACTGGCGCGAACTGGATCTGCAATAGGCCCGGAACTTAGGATAACAAAACAGATATAGGATCTTCCATCGCAGAATGCATCCAAACGAAACAAAAAGAGTAGTGGATAAGCTTTAGATGCAATTAACTTATGATGAAACAACCCTCACCAAGACAGGCAAAATCACTGCTGCAATTGGATAGGGCTGGACTAACAGGATTGGTAGGACTACTAACCAGCCACTGGCATCTGAGAAAACATCTACACAACATGGGCATATACAACGACGATCCCATCTGCAGCTTACGTAATGAGGAGGAAGAAACAGTCACCCATATCGTCTTTGAATGAGAAGCAAGAAATGGAGATTTTACCTAACATACGAAAAATAATCTACGGAATGAAAGTGTAGCAACGACAGTCAATGATCTGATAACTCTAAGAAGTCTATTTCACTGAACCAAGGAACTGGGAAGGTAGAATAAGCAGTGCTTCGGGAACACAAGCCACGCTCTCTAGTATACTTATTAACATACCATACCATTCACGCCAAAACAAGCGGAAAGGATGACCCGAAACGGATAAGCATTTTCGACTCGGCGGGAAACCAGCCGATAATCATTAGAGAAACACCCATCTTTAACGTTGCGTCAGGGTTATAAGCTGGGTTAGAAAAGGCGAAATGATGAAAAGCGACTAACAGGCGTAAACAGTAAGAAAAGGCGGATCATCGAAATAAAAGAAATATTAGATTCATTACAACCCGGACCTCAAAGAAGCATTTTTCGCAACTGTAATTTACACCATAAAATTACGTAATCATCTTTGAAAAAAGAAATTTTCTTTGGTAATGATGAAAAACACTGTTGTTTCTTAAAATGGAAATGACAAAAATCGATCATGAGTGATTGTAAAGCTTGGTTTATTTTCTACAGTCCTGTAACGGCTTTGCACTAAAAACACATAGAAGTTTTATAAAACCTTGATCATTAATGTTTAATGCGCCAACTAGTTTTTAAAAATCCGCCAATGTTGCATATTGATGCGTGTCGGGTTTTTTTTTTCAGAACCTAACCTTGGACATTATCTGTAAGTTTCACAGTCGCAGCGAAACAAATCTCAGCCGATAAGAGAATCTCAGATAAAAAGTGTACTTGTCGGGCGAAAGAAAAAAATTGCACGACCCCGTTGAATTTTTTAGATTCGCCTTTGGAAGAAATTAGGAACTCGTTTTAGATCCGATAAGCCGGTTATGGTGAAGATGCGCCAACTGTGCCAACGCCCGTTTGGATAAGACGTCCCTCCGACATTCATTCGTTTAATTTATTTTGTGCTTGTTATGACTATATATTAGAATAACAGAATAATAATATACATTACAATACAAAGTATAAACTGAAACGTAGCAAATGAGTATGTATGTAGTTAGAAAATATCGCCTGCTAATTTCCAGCCTACGCTAGCAGATATGCTACTTTTTTTTAATGATTGGTTTCTGGCTGCCTTACAAAAAAAAATCCGAAAATCCAATTTGTGTTTTTTATTATTAGTTTTTATTTTTATATTCCATGGATGGGCATTTCTTTATTATTATCGTTACAACTTAAATATTTGCTATATAGATGATACCTTAATTTTTTCAAAAACATGCTATCCAAAACAAACCACTGTTTGGTATAGCCATGGGGTAGCAACCTAGGCCCGATACTATACATCATCCTGACACATCTACTTAATACAGTCATACCACAACTTCCTTTCACATTACCCTTCCTCACTAAATACGTAGATGATATATTGACAGCTGTTCCCACAGATCATATTCAAACCACATTAGATACATTTAATAGCTTTCACCTGCGCCTACAATTTACACATGAAATCGAAAACAATAATAAAATACCATTTTAGATACACTCGTAATAAAACAACCTGATGGCACATTAATCACAGATTGGTATCAAAAACCAAGAAATACCGATCGCTACCTCAACTTTACATCTCACCATCCTCTTCATACAATAATAAACACGTTCAAATGGCTCCTTCACAGAATGATTACCCTAAGCCATGAAACATTTCACCACAAGAACATAAAGATATAAAAACAGATCCTCCAAAACAATCTCTATCCTAAGCACATAGTTAACAGGATAATCAGCAATTACCACTCAACACTAACATTATCCACTATTACTAATAATACTATATTAAATACAACAAATACATTAAATACATACAAACCAACATACATTTCTATCCCATTTATTCAAGGCCTATCACACAAATTAAACAAATTTCTCTCATCCGATAACTTCAAAATAGCTTTCAAAAATTATAAAACAATCTAAACACTGTTTTCCAAAATTAAAGACCCCACACCAATTACAAATAAATCTGACGTAATCTACAAGATCAACTGTTTAGACTGTCCAGCTACAAACATTGGTCTTACATCCCAACATCTGGACTGGACAGTAAAACAACATATCTACGATTGCAAAAAACCCAAACAAAATCCTACAGCACTCGCTACCCACCACTTTGAACTCCAACACAATTTTGACTTCAAATCCAAAAATACTACATACAGAACAAAACAAATTTTTACAAACGTAATTTTTTAGAAATGGTTTACATCAACAAGGATAAACACAGCATCAATTACAGAACAGATACATGCAAACTCAGTCGCAGCTACGCCAACATCATTAATCAAATTCAATACAGATAACATACATATATCATCACATTACATTCCAAACATCAAATATTTTTCGCATAGTCTAATTGTCCAACAATCTAATTTTCCTTTTCCCATTTATCCCTTTCTATATAATCCTGAAAGAATAAAGTGGCTGAAACATTAGGAACACATTGTTTCCCTTTGTCGGCTCTTATCACCTCAAAGAAGCCGACGACTTATACAAAATATTCTCCTCTATACCCACTTTCTTCCCCACCCAACATATATAAACATCAAACAACAAAATCCCACTGGCTCTCTCGCCAAGACGCACAAGAATGGCACACTTACACCGAAGACAAACACTTTGAGTGAGTACAAATATTTGGATGGAATATAAAATATATTTTGCATTGTATAAATTCATTTTTCCAAATTCTATATGTATTTTCTAAATGTAAACTATGTTTGTAAATCCCAGGGCAGATGATCTCAATAAAAGATCGAAACTTCGGCACGATAATGAAAATGTTTTTCTGATACCTACATCACACCAGGCCGCATCTCACGATATCTGAATAATTATCCATTAACGGTCACTAATTTCTACACATTTTCACAAACGTCCAAATTATCATGTGATCCCCGCTGGAGTTCATTTTAGCGTGATGTTTTATCTAATAATCTTGTCTTGATATAGTTTCAAGATCTGATAAAAAGCCGTAAAATTAGAAATTATTCCGAAACAATTACAATATGGTAATTATTAATATTTTGTAATAGCAGGTTCGTTTTCCTCAAGGTACTATCCGACCGAGGGTAGAACATGTATTTAATAATTCAATATATGATTGATTACAACCTAATTTCACAACGTAGCTGACATCAGTATTAAAAAATTTCTTTGTATTATTCATTATGATAAATAGCCGTTTACAGAAAAAGTTGCTTGTACTCATATTGTAAAATTATATAGAAAACGAGATCAAAAACAAAGCCAAAATTTATCAATTAAATTATAATATTTCAGGAACGCCTACGTTCTTTATGAATTATAATTTTTTTCTGAAAAATATATTTTACTGTACTTACAGCCCATGACTGATCATTATACTTCATTTATTTCATTTTAATCAATTGATCATTCCATCAAATGTAAGAAAAAATGTATTAACAATTATCTGACCCAGATCGGAAATCATGGGAATAGCAAAGATAAAAAATATGTAATCTTCGAAATTTTTATTACAAAGAGCAATTCATATTTTAACGTTTAGCGCAGTTTACATGCAATTTTAAAGCCATTATTTGGAAATAAAACTGTAATTTAGCAGGTCTTCTGTCACTTTCAGTATGTATGTATTTTTTAGTATAATTTCAATTTCTTCTATAATTCTACATTTGAAATGAAAAGAATCTATAAAGTGATCGTTTTAGCAATAAACATATCAATATGATCCGAAAGAAACGCACTCCTTTTATCCTGGGAAACAAGACCAATCATGCTTTATTCCTCAATACTACACCAATCCCAAAAACTGACAATGTACGATACCTTGGGTTTTGTATTTACTCTCGTCTAACCTGGCACCCATATGCACGAACTGGAAGACAATAATTAAACAGACGACTCGGACAGCTAGTATGAATCAAGAACGTACCAACAAAAAAACAAATGCTACTCACACCGATTTCGTGATAAAGATTAGTGTGGCACCGCCACCCCTTCCAAACCAATGCCCTCAGAACCATAAACGCCCCTTACTACTTTTCCAACACAACCCTTCAAAATGACCTCTAAATGCAGTTCGTTAAAACCTTAATCCCTAAGAAATTTTTCACATTGCATAAAATCTATTCTCACATCCTAACACATTAACACGATTTCTGCCCAACATTCATTACAACCCTGTAAGGCGACTGAAGTGGAGACGGCCCCGGGACCTAATTACGAAAGTACATGACTCTCTATTCAGACAGCTGGATCACCAACAACGGTTGCTGGCTCCCCTCAAGACATATGAAATAATAAATAATATTTTTTTAGTAAAAAATAAAAGTTTCAAAAAAGTCGAAGTAAGCAGTTCAAGCAGTTTGATTCTGCGCGTGTCATCGGGTTATAAGCGAGGAGAGGCAGGATTCCAAGCCACTTAAGAAAATACATCTTACAACAGCGAAGATAGGCAGACCAAAATTTGAAATTATCTCGTATGAAAACTCGCAAAGTTACAAAAATAATGATATCAATTTTCTGAATTTTTCAAAGATGTCCTAATCTCAATATTTTCCTCCAATCCAATTAATTTTATAATTCGTCTTGAGTGCTGATCTAGATTTATACTAAACCTTTTAGTGTTAAATAAAACGGAACCGAGTTCTGATGCAGTTGATGCCTTTTTCTTAGATATTTGTGTTTAAAAAATCCAGGTGAATCCTAAATCCAGGGGAAAATCGACTTTCTTGAAGTTTTCCAAACTGAAGACATCATTCATTGAAAAGAAACTAAACGAATTCGCTCTAAATAATTGTTTAATTCTTATGTTTTAACTTTGCCAAACAATTCTCCATGATTCTTTCACGCCTGAAATAATCTCATTTATTAATAAGTTAGCGCAATAACTTTTTTAATAAATAAAAACACTTGGAGATTAGTTTTTCATCAATCTGCTGAAAATTCAATTACAATAATTACTGCAATTAATTTTTTCTATAGATTTATGTTAAGATAATTTTGCATTGACCGGAACATACGAGCAATCTCCTTGCGGGTGTGCAATAATTTTTACTGCGTCACTTATGAAATATGAAAATCGGCTCGAAGGATAACTGTTTTTTTTTTTTAATTAATTAATTACTAATCCAAACACTAGAAAACTGTGTGAAAGTAAACACCGACTCTATGCCTTAACTTCTTTCATCCAGACATTAGGACCTCGTTGATTATTTAACCTGAATAACATTTATTTTTATGAAAAAATGCAATTTAAAAATGTTAAGTTATAAATGTATATAACAAAGTAAACAGAGCCTTTATAACCTTATTCGCCTTAAAATGTAGGATAAGGAAAGAAGTATACATGTGGATTTTTCAGAGCATAACAAATTTTAAAACAAATTAATTTAATGAAATTTGAAATAGTAACAAGTAAACAGGGCTACTAACATATTTTGCAAAGCAGATAATTACAAGTTATCAAATTTTATTCACTAAATCTGGGTGATTTGCGTCTTATTTTAAAAATTAAGTGTTAGGTACTTCGACTAAATTACACGCCCTTGATGGAAGCGCCTTCTATGCAAGGTAGCAACCCCCTATTTAACTCTAAGGCCAGGGAGGACGTAATTCCATTTTTTCGCAGAGAGCACAATTTTAAAATAAATTAGTTTGCATCACCTAAGCCGCAGTTCCCTGTCTAGAAATGATCTAATTACTAGATTAAACATTGACGCGACTCTACTTTTAAAATATTGCATACATGCAGGGCAATAGATGTTAAAGAACTAAATATTTTATCTTTAATGAGGTACAACATGATTTCATTGATTTATTCTTTTATTTTTCAATTTTCTTTCATGTCCTTTAATCGTTTCTCCTTCTTTCAGTTTTTCCGGAATTTTCCTTATTGTATCCTGCTTTTATTTTATATTACTGTAATATAGTGCATAATAAATAACGTACTATTATTATTGTTTATATTATTAAATATTTTATTGAATATTATGGCCCTACTTGTTTAAAAAAATGTATGCGAAACAAATAACAATCGTTCAGAAAACCAATTTGTTCAAATCAGCACTTGAAATAGGTTCATTTTCTTCTTCAGTAAAAACTAGCTTTTGGCCACGATTTCGTCCACGCAAGATTTTGTTTTAATGTACCTTTCTAATGCGATGCATAGTGCTAGTATGGCTTTCTAATATGTAGTCTCGTTTCTCAAATTCTTTCCTTCTTCACTTCTCTTCGTTCTATACATGGTAAAAAATTCTCCATAAACACCTCAGAATTTTAAGAAATCCTCTCTCCTTTCTTAGTGTCTATCCATTCCTTTATACGAAGAACGCGTTGTGGAAATTTCAGCCCATGTTGATGAGGCTATATTCCTCGAAAGGTTGAAGAAAAAACTGATTGTGAATGTTTTTCTTTTTCTAACACAGAACTACTGATTACTGATTGCTGTATGCTCAATTCTGCACATGCTTGTGTACAGAGTTGAGGTCAACGGTTACCAACGTAGGCCATTTCAGTCCCGACGAAATCAGTCCCTACATCCATTCACCCCGTCACTGACTCTTAAATGCATTTCTACTTCTTTATTTACCATTCACTTAATTTAGGTGGTGAAGTACTTCATTTTCCTTCATCAACTATTTATTTCACCTATAAAAAGCTGAACTAACTGAGGCTCGATGAGATATTCAATATTCCGCCATCGAACCTCTCAAACTACGCATTCACGCCAATAAATATATTCACTTCCACTCGCTAAAGATATAAAACTTGCCTTGCATACAATAAACAAACCCTCATTGCCGAGTACAAATACGATTCTCATATCGTATGTCATTCCTTCGCGCTCTCTATATGGAGTCGAAGAATTGCACACTTCAACTAGGTGGACTCATTGTGTAACTTCAAAACATAAAAAGGGAATACAAAACGTGATATCTATCAATACTACAATGTATACAATAAAACAGAACTGTTTCCTCGTATATCGGAATAGGGTACCAAAATGCGTATTGCTGGGCATAACCACAATTTTAATGACAGGTTGCATTCCTACAGGTTCTTTATATGGACCCAATAAATGACTCCTTTCAATTATTTGGGACACATTGGCAACAATCTTTCTCGACACGCCAGACACATTCACGTGCTTTGGCCTAAAAGTGAGTGTCCGTATGTCAACCTCGCATGGCATATTCTTAATCGGGTGACCGTGACCTCCCTTCCACAAGTAAGGGCCACACATTAACAGTGTTGTTAGTACATGAGATATCAGAATTACAATGTTTAATACTGATATCAATTTATATCGAGATAATCATTACTGCTATTACTAATCTTCGTACAACATATAATTAAACAAAGTCTTGTGAATTAACATGAATCGGAAAGTTCTTAGGTTTATACATCAGACAGTTGCAATACGGTTATTCGTGAGTGAAAAAGCGTTTTCTGAAAGGATAAAAGCAAAACCTGTCATCCGGGCGTTCATTAAGACCTCGTTGTATTTGGGCCCGTGAATTTAACAGCGCCTAAAATTAACAATTAATAATTACAAGCTTTTAATCCTTTGTTGTACAAACGAGGTAATTAATTTGCTCGCTCTCTTTGATCTATACGTTCATGCAATTATCGCCTTTTTTCGACTAAGAGATTAAAGAACTGGTTCAATATTCTGTGGATAATCACGGACGTTAAATTATGTAGTTAGTTGCGTTTCAGATAATAATTTGTGATTATGAAATTTTGTACTAATCGATTTTGACTAATCATCTAATTTGTAACATATTTATAAATTCTATTCGTAATTTGTACTAATCAATAATTATCTGTAAATTAGAATTAAAATTAATAAACCTTCACTTAATAAGAAATTTTCATAAACATAATATTGTGAATAATTATTATTCTGGTACCAATAAGAAGATAACGACCTCTACAAATAAAAATAGTTTGACTTTTCTTACATAGAAAAAACGTTTTATACATCAATTTGCAATCTAACGGATTAAACCGTGTCAGTGTGATGGTGCAGAATCACGAGTACACCGTAACATATTTCACTTCTTATCTGTTTTATAACGGAAATAAATTGAGACGTTTTATTGCTCTCAAGGACTAACATTAAAATATACCACTTTCCTTGAAATAGTGCGTTTGGCTTGACTAAGTTGTCCGAGTATTATAATTTTCTCGTTAACGGCTTCTGTTCAAGATGGGAACGTTATCTCCGTTATTACCGCTCCAACTAATAAGTTCTAGAGCTTAATTGCAAGGATATACTAATAGCGAACCTTGGCCTGTATAGCAACTGCTGCAACTGGCTATCTCGTTACTTGTCAGAGGGCCGATTCGAAGATACAAGTTTATCCTCCACCGTAAATTGGCCAAGCCGTGGTGCACTTCTTCTATATAGAGACTTGATAAAGAAATAAAACAATATCGTTAATCAAGTTTTACCTAACAAAGAAACACTACTGAGTTCACCTCCGCTTCGATTAATTCGTACATTTTGCAACGGGCAATATTACGCTAGTCATTACTATTAGAACAGTCAATGTAATGTATCTAATTATATGCAAAATTAGACTTGCTTACTACGCGTTCGGAACTTTATAGAT
Source organism: Cimex hemipterus (assembly GCA_039619505.1). Taxonomy (NCBI): domain Eukaryota; kingdom Metazoa; phylum Arthropoda; class Insecta; order Hemiptera; family Cimicidae; genus Cimex; species Cimex hemipterus. The sequence continues at coordinate 35,212,093 of CM077102.1, forward strand.
CATAATTTCCTATATGAAAGTTCTAAATGGCTAACCATGGAAATTTGTCGAAATTATATAACTATTACTACAGAAACTGTTAATTTCGCCACCACGTTCCTCTTACATTCAGCTTTTGTTAAACATTTATACATACTGTACACACGTCATACAGCTCCTCTTTTAAAATTAAAGAATTTGAATTATGTTGAGCATGCGGTGAATATTTATGCTGATGAACGTGTAATACATTTAGATTAAAGGATCAAAAATCAAATGAACAAAATGTCAACTGTTACACTATTCAATTTTATTTTCAAACTAAAATTTATAACTTTTAGAATTTTTTTATTCATTGATAAAATTTGATCGCTTTCACTATACTTTTAATGCAATCTACGTCAAAAATGCTATAAAATGATATATTCACATAGTTAAATGAGCAACTAGAAAAATTAAATTAAAAATTAAAAAACGGAAAATTTTAACGGTCAAAATTTTTTTGGGAGAAACCGAGGCCTATCACCAAAAAAACGTTTGGGCCAAATTCGAGACCACCCAACCTAATCGTCTCCTTATCAGTTAAAACTTAAATTAATTTAAAATAATTAAAAATTTAACTGTTTAATTATCTCGGCAGCTTTTTGATTCCGTAAATTTGTTTGTTTACTTTCGCAGAGGTTTTATGTATATTTCTTTTGAATGGCGTGTTGATCTTTGGTTTAGTATCAAAAATACGAAATCCTTAAAACAGCAGAGCAGCAAGCAGTTTGCCCTCTCGTAAACCAATCTTTAGCACTTCTGCCTTTGTCCGATTAGATATTAAAAAGAATAACGATGTTTACGAAGTCAATTGTGGAATAAAGGTTCGTAAACCTACTTTTATTGATGCGGCTTTTATCACAGGACAAGGCCGAGTAAAAAAAGAACCCGACCAACTGGTAAAATAAAAACAAGAATTTATTGTCCAGGAATTTTGTTTCGGCAAGGTAAAAGATTTTTTTAATTATCGTCAAATTGTTTTACTCGCTCCATTTAGAAGCTATTCATTTGGTTGCGAAGGTTCTACATCGAAATTATTTCTCAAGAATTTTGCTTACTTTCATATTGTTTATTCATATTGGTTACACGATTTAGGGTGTATAAAATATGCCAATAATCTTTTTTAATTTATGTAATATAAAATAAATCATATATTGAAAATATAGGCCAGTATAATCCAATGTGAAAAGCCATCGTTCAGCTAATTTTTCCATCTTACCATGATACTTCTTCATTTTCACTTATGCAAACAAAATACCCTGAACAAAGTATGCCAAGGATTATAACAAGTAATAATCTGAAATGAGTGAGGCCTGGACTATAATATAATGAGAGTGGCAGGGGATGATCTTCATAAATTTTCTTTAGTTTGATGGCAGTATGCAGTAACACCTTACTTTAAAAGAACCCCTTTTACAGCTAAGATTAACGCTTTATTACAATATTTCCAACTTTTTGCAGTGGAATTCAAAGTGCATATTTAGCAGTATCATACGGCTGATGAAGGAAAATCGTAGTTCCTCAAACGCACTGCAGGGAATTGGGAAGTATTACCACGATCTCACCATTGTCCAAAGATGTCAGGATTCTATTTAATAAAGCCGTTGTTCCTATCCTATATAACAATCTGTCCGTAACATCCCATTTACATAAGTTTTTACAAGGTTTCTTTCGACGGTATATGGTGTAGATTCATGCAGGATCATTCTACTGTTTTTTTTTGTCGTGTAATGTTTCATTCGCTTTCAGTGGCTTGTACGCGAGTACTTGTAACTGAATTTGATTGTGCAGCTTGCTATAGCACCTAAACAATATCGATATCTATAATATAAATATTTTATATAAGTATTTTTTTCCTTTCGAAGGACCTGCGCTGTTAAATTTTTCAAACCAGTTGATGTTCTAATAAACTACCTCTTCCTCTTGAGTGATCAAAAGGTGAAAGTGTTTAAAGTAAATGTTCATGTTATTAAGTGTTTAAAATTTCACAAGCTGCTTAACATGGGCTGTAAATATTTTATACAATAATGTTTAAATTTGACGTGAAATTCTTTATAAAATCTCACCTTTCTAACGACAGAATGAATTAAACCTTACGAGACAATCGAAGAACTCTAAGCTAGATTAGATTCTAGAGTATTTGTAAACATTAAATATAAATTAATCTTTTTATGGAAGGTCTTGGTTGAAATAAAAAAGTCAGTGTCACGAGAATTATTACATAAAAATATTAATTAATTGAAAGAAATAATTTGACCAATCAGACCATTAACTATAATGGATTAAATATAAATTGTACATCTAAATCCTAGGAATTCGTGTATTTGATGGTACCTTCATTTTTTTTACCCAACAATCTAGCATGATTATTGTGCTTTTCGTGTTTTATGAATTTTACGACAATTAAAAACTAATTTCGATTGTTACCGACACTTGCACTTTTCAATGTATGAAGTTTCATTATGACCGTATTTCAAACAGGCCTTAGTTTCGTCTGTATCTTTTTTAAATTGACTTTTACTTTTCTTATCGCCTGATTGTTTTGTAAACAAAGTCAAATTATAGGACAAGGATCGATTGGACACGTTGTCTTCCGGTCTAATATATCGGCCAAATTATCGGCCTCTTTCCAAACGGGTGCCCACTCCGAAATTAAGACGATAACTGCCCCGACGCTAAGCGATTTGTGCAGGGTATTTATCTCCCGGCCGGCTTTTTGATTTATCGTTTTGGATTAATTTGAACTTAAAAGCCCACAAGGGAGGAAAACAATAATTCTCATTGATCAAGCCGATATTGGCATAAAGTCGATAATAAATATGAACTTGTTTTCTTCTCATCTCTTAATTAATTAATCGTGTTTCATAATTTTGAAAAACTGATAATTTTATTAATCCAATTAAAACATTTAGCAGTAAAACATTAATTATCTTAATTAATTATACTTTTAATTGAGTTGGTGTCCGGGGGTTAGAGTAACAGCGTGTTGAGCCGAAGGTCGTGGGTTCGTTCCCGCTCGTGGCACTTTTTTTTTCATCTCAATCAAGACCTTAGATTAAAAGTATAGTAAATCATTATTTGGCTGTATTCAAGCTTTAGTTTTGAAAATATAACATCCAAAAGCTGGGTAAACTTTAATTGAGCTTTCACGGCCCTTTTACATTTTTATGGAAAATCATTCGACCACCTTTGTAATTAAAAAAAGGAAATCTTCAGCAATCAATTTTTTTCAAATTTCTGCCACGTTGGTCCCCCAATCTCCGCTTTTTACCACACCGACCAGTTAAGATTTGGCTGATTTCGTTAATTGATCCTCTCTTGCTTGGGGACTATTGCCTGATGCAGTTGTCCATCTTGACCTCGCAGAATCATGCAGAACCAGTAGTTTCAAAACTTTTTTACATAATGAAAAACATTTTGTTAAACCATAAACTGGTTTCGCAGTACTGATACTTTATGTATTTTTTTGTATTCACTTTCATTATTCCGTCTCTCAAATCATCCGTTTTTTTCTAATTTATTTCACGTTTTGAGAATTTCACTTTTTTCATTGAATACCAAATACATTTTCAGCCATTGTTCACTTACATTCAATAAAATCAAAGTCCAGGGTAAACCGAAATCTAAGAAAAAACCGGCAACCAAGTAGAATTTTTACGTTTTGATTGTAATTAATCTTCCTTTGCTCTTTTCACATAACTATTTACCGCATATAAGTCAGATTAGAAATAAAAATAGTACATAATCAAAAGTAGAGACTGAAAGCAACGGTTGACAGGATTTCAAATTGATCTAATTTCATCTATGTCAAGAGATATCGAATTATTCGACCACCTAGTTATATTTCGCTATTAATAAACTAATAATATTAATGATATGCCAGCATGCTCCAAAGACCGATCAAATGCTTCTAAGAAGTACCCAATGAAACATTTTGGCAGTTATCCCATTCGGTGAATCCTGTCGTGATGAATTCACCCTTGTTCATTCTGTTGTTTCCCTTGTTTTTCTATTTTGATTCACCCTAAAGGAATATCAGTAGGTTTGTAGAGGTCTTTTGGAGAAAATCGTCCATGAAATTTAAAAAATTAAAATTATTGGCCAAGTAATGATTCAACTAAAGTCTGGACGTTCCACCTTTGAAGAAAACATCCCGACAGAATTTTTAGGCATTGAAGGTTAAGCATTTAATAAGCAAGCTACCGTTGTATCTAGTAACTCAGTTGGCCGATCACATCGCCGCATTAGACTTCTTGAATATTCTACTTGAACAAGTTTCCCTATAATTACAGTAAGAGAGCTACAACCGGCCCCTTCGGATTTTTGGTCATGCCAAGGATCCCCCTTTACAGAGCCAATACTTTCTCCTATCCATCCTCATTCCTATCGGAAGGTATGCTGTACAAGAAATCCAGTGTGCTCGAGTTTTTCGTTGCATGTATGTAAGTTCGTGAAAAGATCTTTGTCCATTTTTTATTTATTGAATAAAATTAAAAGTCCTCTGGTGTATGTTTACTGGAAGAACTTGTTGGCAGAAACCTATGACTATCAATATAGGATCGCCGTGTTCAGAACAAATTGAATAATTAAATTTTTGGAGCGTTGTTTATAATTAAGAGCTTAAAGTTTCCGTTCATCCGTTCAATTTAAATTCATTCGTTCAATTTTCAAGTTTCAATTCCTGTCTGCATTTTTTTACCAATAATACTACCTTTTTTCAAATCGAAATTTTCCTCACGTTTAGCACCTTGTTTTCCTCCCTCAATATTGCCGAATCTTTTTTGAGGCCAACAACTCAGTTTTATATCCAAATATTATTCATGAAAGTTGGCAACGAATCCGTAAGACATGGACGAGGAAGATGTGACATTCTGGTTCGTCCTACTACCTTTTCTTATAACTCCTTGTGTTATGTTTTGGAAGTGATAATGGTTTTATCTCAGGATTGCTTTGTTCGGGAGAAATCAGTCTCTTCAACGTTTCTGACTTCTCAAGAATTCTAGGATTGGTAAATGTTTGTGGTTTAATAGTCTACAATACATAGGAGCCGCCAATTATCAGCCAAACAATGAAGTGGGACGAAAGTGACAAGTGGCCTGCGTTGAGATAAGAAGATAAGCCGATTAGCCACACTACATTTTAGCTTTTATAAAGTTCACAATCTATATGGGATAGAACTAATCCATACAATTAAAATAAAGTTAATAACTATCAGAAAAGGAAGCCGTCCATCTTCAACTCTGAAGACGCTGTAACCAATAATTTATGTCCTGCACATTTTTAAATATCTTAAAAAATATTAGATCCATTATGTTTAGTGGTCTGATTGACCAAATTACTTCTTTCAATTAATTATTCTTTGTATGTAAGGTCTTGGTTGAAATGAAAACGTGTTACGAGCGGGATTCGAACCCCCGCCGCAACCACTTGATGTGCTCAAGAGGTTAGAGCAGCGGCGTATTGAGCCGAAGGTCGTGCGTTCGAATCCCGCTCGTGACCCTAACTTTTCAACCAAGACCTTACACAAAAATAATGATTAATTGAAAGAAATATTAGATTTTAACACGCGAAAATGTTAATCAGCACAGAGCCGGTCTTACCACGCTAGCACCTCGCAAGCAACTGCGTTGTATTTTGTTCAATGTGTTATAAGAACAGCCTTTTGGAAGTTTTACGGAGAGATACTAGATTATCTGTGCAAAAAAGTCTTGATGGAAATCGTTTGATCAAATTGAATTTTATCCTGCTTTCAGCGCTCTTTTGATCCTTAAATTTTAATCCAACTCGTTTAGATTTTAGTTAACTCTGGAAGTTATTGTTATTTGATTTGTCTGATCCCTTTGTAAACTTTTCCGTTCAACCTACTAACGACCAATAAGTAAATGAAAGTTTAAGTTAAGAGTTGGTTATGACTGTGTTCTGTTGGTTCCAAAATGTCCCTTCGTTAAACATCTCGACTTTAATGCAGTTTTAATATATTAAACACAATTAGCACAGCGGTCCTAGGTTCGAATCCTGGCGCATTTGTATACTAAGACGAACTCTTGTGTTTATAAATAAAATAATTTCTTGTTTAACGTCCAACTATCCATTGGTTTTCGAGGGCAAGGGATTAAACTACGATACAATGTATTTTTCATACCAATATCGATTAAAAACCTATGAGTTCTGCTGGGATTCGAACTCAAAACACCGAGCTTGACAAATACGATTCGAACGCTCTAACCACTGAGCTACCGCAATAATAATATATAATTATTTAGAAATCGTGAGACGCGGTCTGGTGAGACGTAGGTTTCAGAAAAACATTTTCTTTACGGTGCCGACGTTTCGATCTTTATTGAGATCATCTTCAGGGCCTGGGATTTACAAACATTGTTTACATTTAGCAAAAACATTTTGGATGTGGAAAAGTCAATTTATACAATGCAAAATATATTTTTTATATATTCTGCCAAAGTATTTCTACTCACTCAATCTTTATTGAGATCATCTTCAGAGCTCAAAGTGTTTGTCTTCTGTATACTTGTGCCATTCTTGCGTGTCGTGTGTTAAATTATATGTTTTGTGTGATGTGATGATGATATATGTATGTTATCGATATTGATTAATGATATTGGCGTAGTTGCGACTGTACATGTATCTGTTCTGTAATTGATGCTGTGTTTATCTCTGTTGATATAAACCATTTCTAAGAAATTATTTTTATGTTTGCTTTGTTCTGTGTGTAATACTTTTGGATTTTTGAAGTCGAAATTGTGTTTACGTTCAAAATGACGGGTAGCAAGTGATGTAGGATTTTGCTTGGGTTTTTTGCAATCATAGATATGTTGCTTTACTCTCTTGTCCAGATATTGGGATGTAAGACCGATATAAGTTGCCGGACAGTTTAAACTGTTGATCTTGTGATTACATCAGATTTATTTGTCTGTTTATATAATTAATTTTACAATTACGCGACAATAATTGATAATATATTGACTATGCAATTTTTTTCCAACCTCCACCCAACTCCTGGCCCCTCACTGCCGGAACAAACGGCTAGTTGGCTAAAAAATACAATTGTTGGGGATGGTTTAATTTTTTTAAGGCCTTCAATTGGTCTCTCCTATGTAGGATGTCCGTTGCAGATGGCCCGGCAGAATTTGTCTCCAACCAGTGACGCTATACAAAACAATCTGTGTTTAATATCTTTTATTCTAGTTTCAAATGCTTACCTTTTTCTGCAGAAAAATTACGTAGGGTTGTCCCATTGCAAGTTCAAAATTTCAAATAGGACTATATACTTCCGGACTCATCATTTTAAAACTAAAAACAATAGTGCAATCGGATTTTAAATGGGTCAAAAAATGACAAATTATGGTAAAAAGAATCCGGCAGCGAAATTTCGATGAAGAGCTGAATATTTTACTGTAAGTTCGCGAAAATCCGAATTCCTCGCTCGGGTTTTAGGTTTATCAAAAAAGAAAATTAGAGACGCACTCCGGAGTTGCAATTTTAAGCCGTAAAATTGCTCTCATTTTGTCCAGGAACTTCGGTACTCTGAGGCGAGACTAACGTTCCTTCCGGAAATGTCGATTTGGGAGTCAGAAGAAAACGTTCTTCCCTACATCTTATGGACTGATGTATCCAAGTTCATCTCTAATGGGATAATGAACCGTTGGAACTTTCGATCGTGGGCATAGAGTCAAATCCGACAATTTTATATTGCAATATAAAGAAAGGGCTTTTAAAATATTTACATCTATATATTAAAAGTTACACATTGACTAATTAATTAGTGAAACGAGCCCGCGATCAAATTTCCTAACGAATGGTTGCAATTTATATAAACCTAATAAAATAAACAATAATAAAATATTCATTGCAGTATTATCACAGGAAAAGAGTTAAGCACCTGGTAGAGTTCGTTTTTTAGGTTTTTGAGGGTGGGCCCCTCTTGGAGTGCTAGTTTTTCTATGTAAAATATTCGTTTGATTTAAAAACTTGTTACAATGTTTGTTTATATAATGCAAAGCTCACTTGTCGCCGAGTCGACGAACTGTTCAGCTTTATCTTTTACTTCTGATTTTCTGACGATACCTAACAATGAATATATTATAAACGAATCAACCATTGTAATAGGACAAGTGAATTTATGTTCATTTATTTAACCAATCAATGTTGAATAATAACGTGCGGACCCAGAGATGGTAGTTTATGTTTTTGTCGCGTTTATATTTAGGATTTGAGTAAGTGATTGGAGCCCGTGTTGGGAATGCGGTCTTTGGCATGGAGCCGTTACTGGCTTCAATTCCAAAACGTATTTGTAACAATTAATTAAAGCGTGTCCTGTTCCTTGTTCAATAAACAGATCTGTTTTATCTTTAAAGAGAAGATCGTTTGAAAAAAAGAAAATAAGGTTTTGTGGAAATTGTCCTCTTTTAAATTGATTCAAACTGTCATTTCAAATAAATCTGATCGATTGCCTTGCACATTTCTGCTGAACCTGTTTTAAATATTTTTGCGTATGTCTAATTAATTATTCAAAAGGATTTCTATCGATTGCTAGAATAGTAATGTGATTCAAAGTTCTACCTAGAAATTTGTTAACCCTTGCTCTTACATAATATTTTTTGAATTATACAGTAATATGTTTAAACAGATTTCTTTTCAATGAATGAATTCCATTCAATGAATTTCAATTTTCAATTGGGGGGTTTATTATGATGTCATTTTTTAGATATTTAAAAGGTATGGGGTTGATAAATTTTGATGAAATGAATTAATATTTCTAATATGTAAAGACTGAATGTATATTTTACTTTAATTAAGACAAATTTGGTTTAAAAAACTTATATAATATAACAATCTTAATCACCTCGTTATCATTACGAAAATTTAAGTTTATATTATTTAATCTGTTATTACACAACGGTTCGCACGATTATTACTAATTTTATATTTCAATTAGTTTAGCTAGCTTATTTTAATATTAATACGTTTAATTTTGATTTTACGATTATTAATAACGCAAACATAAAAATAAATTGAATATCATCGTACATTGATTTTTGTTTTACAACAGAATAAGAATAGGCCATGCGTGATGACAAACGGACACTTACTTTTGGGCCGAAGACGCGTATGTACAGAAACTTTGATCGATATGATACACTCAAATGACGGTTTTATTTTCCTGGCCCCGTTTTGAAAGCGCGTATGAGTGCTACCCTAATTCGATATTTGAATACACTGCTACTTTATTGTATATATTGTACTATTCATACTATTGTCTCCTGATACCAATTTTGCGAGGAAACAGGTTTTTTTTAGTGTATATAATACCGATCGTTTTGTATCCATAGCATCTGTTGAGGGTGAGTTTGTAGTGTGAGATGGTCGATGGCGGAATATTGAATACAATAATTACGAAATTAACCGAGTTTGCAACTTTCACACAAACGTCAGACGTTTCTGATTGTTATCGTCAGTTTAAAAGTTTTAATATTCAATTATTTGATAGACTAATGGTAGTAAAGGTTATTTCGATATAACTGTCGTTATATGGCCCGTGAGGCATCATGGAAGAACCCCTTCTTCACCCCAGGATCACCCCGATCCTCAGTACCTTGGCTTCATATAGAGAGTGTGTGGGAATGCCACCCGTTATTCAGCAGCGAGTATCTGAGTTTTATGTTCCGATTTTTGGAGGAAACAAGGTTGTATGTAATACTCTACTACTATAGATTTGTATCTCATAGATTTGTAGCTGGAATGAATGTATTTATTGACATGAATGTGTAGTGTGGGAGGACCGATGGCAGAATATTGTGTAACGCTCGGCTCCTCCATTAAGTTTGTTATGTAATGGATAAAAGATTATTTGGAGGAATATCCACCACCCTAACTGAGTCAATGTAAATTAGGAAAGAATGTTTTTAAGAATGAGTGAGAGAGTGAATGGGTTTGGTTTTTGGAACTGATGCTTTGGGGGTCTGAAATTCGCTGTTGAAATCGCCCAAAGCATAACTTCGGTAGCCGGACAGTGAAGACGGAAGTCTGAGTAAATTACAAAATCTGGAATTGCGAGTGGATTGTGAGAAGTGATAGGCTAAACTTCTTACATGCGTGTGCAGATTTGTGTTTATATAAATCAGTAATCAAAAAAATAAAACAAAAGCTCAATTTTTACATACATATGCAAATTATGGATCTGCAGATATTTGTGATTTTACAACTTTAGTCATTTTTTTAATTGTTTTGTAAAAATATAGAAAGACTGCCATATTCTGGCACATTCCATTCAAGCAGCACATTTAACGCTCGCAGATATGAATTGTTTTTAAATATTTTTCAGTACAGTTATACAAAATGGATGAATTAAGTTTTTAAAAATATTTTAAATCCATATATTATTTCTTAAATTTCTTTCAGGAACTAGACAACCATCAAACTCATTTACTTTTTATTGATATCAATTTCGGGGGCATCAACCTCCCCTCATCTGTCTACATAATAAAAAACAATGTGAATATTTTATATAAACTATTTATAAAAATTAATTTTATTAAAAACTTATAAATTATTATAAGTAGAAAAAACGAGATCCGTACCTTGTTTCCTTTTTGAAAACGCTTAACCTTAGTACTTTTTATCTGTTCATTGCCTCTCATTGTTTTATTAATTGAACTGATCTACGATGTCTTGCTTTTAACCATCATCTTAAGATACATCTTTTTACAGCATTTTTCTTTTTTTTCTTTTCTTAATTACATATTTCTTTGCATTTATTGTTATCTAAATCTCTTTTATTATTTTTCATTACTTTTATATATACATAAATTATCATATTCAAATATATTTTTATTTACATTTACATTTTCTCTGTAGTACATTGTAGTACAATATTTTTATATCGTTTACAAATGGTATTTTTGTGTTGTTGTATGTTCGTGTTACCAACTTCCACATTTATTTTTTATTATATTATTATATTTTCCAACTCTATTAGCTTATTATCATTTTTTTCTAGGATTTTAACATATTTAAAGTTTTTGTCATGTCACATAATATATCCAGTTTTCGTTATACATTGGCTCAAACCAGTTTTTCACTTTTATATTTTGTACATCTAATCTTTTATACAAAAATTGTTTACTTTTTCCTATATGTGCCCTTTTGCAAGAACATTTGCATACCACTTAACGCTGTTTTAGTTTTGGTAAGGATTCTTTTATGGACAGTGAAATATTATGCACCATTTTACAAATGTACAAATAGAAATTTTTAAACATTTTTCATTTTTTACTCGTTCTTCTATCAAACCGTCAACATAAACCATTCCAAAATATTGTGGTACAGTTACATTTATTTCTTCATTATTGTCAGGAATTTTACTATTGTAACAAAAATTTTGTTTTCTGATAACTTTATTAACTAAATTATCTGGATAATCGTGTATTATAATATCTTTCTTAATAATTTCTAAATTATATTTGGGAAAAGGTATATCACTTCACTCCAGAATTTGTTTAACTTTATGTTCTATTGTGTTTATTTTTGTGTCATATGCATTGAATAAAAATTGAATATTCCATCTGAACATTCAGGTTTCCTGTAAATGTTAAAATTTAACTTTTGTTCAGGTTTTCTCATTATTATCATGCCTAAACACAGTAATACTTTATCATATCCTTTTTCAGATATGAACTTAAATTGGGATGTAGATTATTAAACCATTTAACAATTCTTGAATGCCGTCTTTATGTACCATAAGTGTCTTGGTGGTTGTCTAGTTCCTGAGTAAGAAACCAAGAAGTATAAAATGTCAACAACCGAAAAATAAGAATAAAAATCTATAAATTGTGACTTTAAATTTTTTTTCTTACTACGCCTGGTTGAGCGGAAGAATGTTTATGGTTACCAAACGTATATTCATATTTTTGAAACTAAAGTCGTATAAACGTACACTGAAGATGTTTAAAAGTTCTGTCCGATCAGAAATGCGTTTTGTCCGAGGACATATGAGTTTGACACATTTAGTTAGAACCGATCCCGTTTTACAGGCGGTTAACGGTCCCGAAGTTGGTAGGAAGATCCGTTTCGAAATCGGACCCACTCGGTAGTTCGTTCGCCGTTTGCGAAAACGTCGGACATCGGTTGAAATAATGTTTGAGCTGGGATTTCGAACTGGGACATGTTCGAGGAGGACGGGCGTGTGTGAAAGGTCGAATCTGTGCCGTGTTGCGTCAGAACGAAGACGCTCCTCTTGCGCAACACAGCCCATCCCACATCTCAGCGAATACTCAGCCCCCATTAAAATTATTATCGCAACTGCGATTCGTAGGAAATTTATCGCCGAACCTGAGATACGATGTCTAATCCTAAAAAGTTCTTTTTTAAACAACGTGGCTGTACGATAAGACATCGTGTCATGAATACATACGCTGCATTAACCAATAAAAGTAAACCCGCACGTTGTACTGCGCTATATATGTTATTGTGGTGTTAAAATAGCAAGAAGATTCTATTTATCATTCCTTCGGACTACGATCCCGTAACAAATGCAGACATTTTTACAAATGCTTATACCGATAGACATGACGATGAAGAGATGGTTTACGTTCTTTTTGCCTTTGAAGAACATTCCCCTGCTTGATTATTACTTGTTTAACCGTCAAAACTATGTACGAAACCTGAGAAACTTCACTTTACCTATCATAACTGCAATTTAACCTTACATTTTGGGTATTCCCACAATGGTGAACTGTGATACAGGTATTAAGTTGACCAAGAAAACACTGAGAGGCAAAAAATTTGCATCCTTAATATTCTTCATTATATCTTATACAATCCTCCATTGAGTATCTTGACCAACATATTTGGTCTTTTTTAAATTATTGAAGATAAATAAAACACACGTACATTTTTTCTGTAAAGATTCTTCCTAACGTTCCGGTTGTATGATTTTTTTAAGTAATACCTATTTTTAAGATTCAAAATTGTTTGAATCATGAATTTAAGAGATACAGATTCGACTAGAGTCAGTGCATTTTTTACGGCTTTATGTTCTGAGCATATTAACCAATGACATATTATTATGCGTATTCGTTTGGGGGGAAGGGTACTGTGAAAAAAAGGCCAGAGGAAACGGTGGGAATCGAACCCTCGACCGCAGGATCTACGAGCCGAGAGTTTCTCACCCTAACCACTCGGCCATGTTTCACACAGAACAAAACAAACAAAAGTTGTGTAAACTCAGTTCCAGCAAGGCCAATATCATTAATCAATATCGATGACATACATATATCATCAACACATCACACAAAACACATAATATAACATATAGAACAATTATTACATTCCAAACATCAAATATTTTCACATAGTTTAATTTTTTAACAATTTAGCTTTCCTTTTCTTAATTATCCCCGTCTAATCCTGAAAGGATAATCTGGCCAAACCATTATCAATGTTTTTTCCCATCGTCAGCTCTTTTCACCTCATAGTAGCCGACTCCTAACACAAAAATACAACTTATATAAACTTAAAACAGCAAAATCCCACTTGCACTCTCAACACGACACGCAAGACTGGCACAATTTCGCAGAAAGCAAACACTTTGATTGGATAGAAATATTTTGATTGAATGTAACATATTTTTTCGCATTGTACAAATTCACTTTTTTCCACATCCGATATGTATTTGTTAAAGTTAAACAATGTTTGTAAATCCCAGGCCCTGAAGATGATCTCAATAAAGATCGAAACGTTGGCACCGAAAAGAAAATGTTTTTCTGAAACCTACGTCTCACCAGACCGCACCTCACGATTTCCGAATAAGCTTTCAAAAATGGTTAGGGATGGTTAGGTGGCTATCAGTGTTGTTTCTAACTTCTTGGCTATTTTAACATTTCCTTCCCAAGACTTCTATTCTTGTTGGTTTTGCTTGTCAGAGGCATACGCCAGTCCCATGTCTTCAGTCAGAAAGTGCTGTTGTCAGACGTGTTGTATTATTTTGCAGACTCTCAAAGCCTATGAATATAACTATAAAAAACCACTGTATTAACATATAAAAAAAAGAACAAATCATTGACCAACCGAAACAAAAATAAAGCCCTAAACAAACACAGAAATAAAACTTTCAAATTTTACTTATAATAAATAATTGTTAATTATAATAAATTATTGAGGATTTATTATTAACGATAATTATTAACAAATCATTCGATGAACTTTGTTACATATGTCATTGTGCTTTTAAAATTGAACTTTCTTCAAATTATGCTAAAGTTTCCAAGAAGATTATCGTGAACTCTAAACGTGGGTTACGGATGAGTCTTGTTCGTGATAAATAACGATTAGTTGATTTATTTCTTCCTTAATGCCAAATAAAAGCAGAGATTGTGGATTATCTATTTTCAAGTGCTTTGATGGTAATCGGTCCATGGAATTCAATTTTATCCTGTATTGATCACCTTTTTGATCCTTCTTTTTCTTGTTTATTTTTTCTGTTTCTTGCAGCTTACGAACAAGTGCAGTTGTTAGTAGTCTCAAAATCTTTCTAGAATTGAGTGTGCTAATAGTTTTCTTACATTTACAGAAATCCTCAAATTAAGCCCACTTAAATCGGGGTTTGAGATAACAACGTCAGTCAACAATAACACAATACAAAATTATTGTAGTTAGTTTTATTCAATATCTTGATTTTATAATAAATTGAATAGAATTTTTCTGTGATGAAACATGAAAGGTGATGAACATTTAGTTTGAACATTTCCGATCATCCTGGTCCGACCGGTCTCCCTGGGTTGAATGTCAGATGCGTTTCGGCATTCCGATATCTTCAGAAAGTTTGTGTTCCTTTTCAGAAAATCTTAAATTCTCAATACTCGACAAGTTTAAAATCGCACCATGGCGCAGAAAAAAGATAAAAACACAGGTTAACAGTGAAAAAGTAAAAAAATCATAAATACAACTGTAATAAAAACAGTACATAAATGAAAAAACAACGAACACATTAATCAACTGTAAATAAACATTTTAAAAAATCGGATTTCATCCTACAAAGATATCGATATTAATTTAATAATCAATCAACCGATTTACTGTGTTAAAGATGTCATTGTACTACTTGCGTTTTAGCTTTTCATTTCCTAATTGGCTAGTGTGTCCAACAAATTTATCGTGAGTTAGCACAGTTTTTGAGAATGTACCTAATAACAGACAGACCAACCACTGATCAAAATTATAAGTCAAATCTTTCGTGTTGTTTGGCTAATGCTATTGTTATATTTATGTATGTATTTATTTTTTAATACACAGTACAAAAGAAAGTTCATCGTTTTCACTGAAATAATGATTACTTTACTAATACTCAAAACCGCATTAGGTTCTATCAGTTCCAAATTACACATGTTTGAAAATACTTTTGAAGATCTGAAAAACCAGCGATATCTGGCGGACCAAGATGATCGAAGCCAATCGAGTTAATATCCTATCACAAGAAAACATGTGTACATACTTTATCTTCCCAAATTAGAAATCGAATTTTTTACGTTTTTTGCTAAAAAGTTGTTAATATTTGAATGCATGCCGTGCATGTAACAATAATTTCACTGTTTTCACTAGCACAACGGTAAGCAGGCCCAAGATCAACTTTTCAGTGTGTTATCAGTTCCAAAAAAACAAATTTACATGTTGTTAAATGTTACATGTCTTTTACAATCAGTGATGCATTAATGCACATTTTAAATATTAAATTATTAATTAAATTATTACCATTGCATGTAGATGTCTTGAATAAAAATTATTGTGTCTTGAATATAAAATATATCTATGTATGTTATATGCATATATGTATGTTAAATGATAGTTGAGTTTTTTAATAAATAAGAAAAATGTTTTTTAAATGTATTAACCAATTCTACAAATGTTGGTGGCCACTGCCCAACTTCTAATACTATTTTCCGTATTAAATCTGATCGTTCCTTGTCGAAATACCGCCCTATGCGCATCCGCATGATTCATCCTCGATGATCTTGAACTTTTTTAAGTTGTTTTATTTTTTCCGTGACCAGAGAAAATCTATGTGGTTTTATATGATTGTTTGATCTCTTTTCTTAGACGCTTGATATTGTTGAATTATATTTTATAGTGTGAATTCCGTTGTCAGTGTTCTGCCACATTTCAACCCATTCCAGTTGAAGTTTCTCTCTGATTGCTCTTAGCACATGCAAAATCGGTGCCAGGTTGAATGCTTAAGGTCCTCGCTTATCGCTGCTTCTTTTGGCTTTCGGTCCGGCTGCTTTACGCCCCTGTATGCCGATATGCGCTTTAATCCAGTTTATTGAGCTTTTCTAACCTTTTCTTTCCAAAACCTTTTCTTTTGCCATGCGTTTTCGGGACTTTAGTAAGCCAATAGAGGTGTGGCTGATAAGCATGGAACCCTCCGACCGTTAGCTCTTCCATAAATCCATTCAAGAGCCTCTTCTATCGCCATCAGCTCTGCCTGGTTGTTAAAGCAGTGCAAGGAAAGGTTGTAGTACCCGATATGGTGTGGAACGTTTACCCCGTGTACGAAAAAAGCGCATCCTACCTACCTTAGCATAGCAAGGTATACCAAGCCAGAATGTTGAATTGCGTGGAGAGGAAAACCCCTACTTCTTAGTATTTATCACCATCATGTTAGAAATCATCAATATCAGCTAATTTTAGGTGGGTTTTAATTAACAAATTGTTGCTTCACATAAGTGTAATGGCATTGGCATAATGGAAAACGAAATTCTGAAAAACGTAGTTTACTCGCATGGCAGGTATTTTCGGTATTTAAAAAATTGTCCGTGCAAACTGTTTACCATTCAATCTACACCTATTAAAATTTCAATCGGGACAGAATAATAGATTTGTTGTTAATAAAAGGTTCGATTCGTCTCTCTCACTTTCGCTCTTCGGAAGCATCGCAGGCGATCGGGACCCGCCCGGCCGGTGATTATCGCAGTCGTTTGAGGAGCTTTGCGATTTTTAATTGAGTTTGTAAAGGCAAAGCGATAATCACACTCCATTCGCTGGATAATTAATATACCCGTGTCCTCAGCGGGTGAATAAATTGATTTTCAAGATGCGGTTTCAAATGGACCGGTTCGACATCCACTGACGATTAGCGTCTGTCACCTCTGATAACCCCATTTAACTGAATTAATTACCAGCTCCAACATGGTT
>CM077102.1:35231906-35368626 GCA_039619505.1 Cimex hemipterus
CTCTCTCTCTCTCTCTCTCTCTCTCTCTCTCTCTCTCTCTCCTTCTTCTACTCCCTCTCCCTTTACTTTTGTTAAGATCGTTTCACTTTTTACAGAATACGTCTTGAAAAACTAATGGTCAGGCAACCCTAGTTGGTCCAGCTTTAAAGGGAGAAAAGGGCCCAGGAAGAATGTAAAAACTGTATTTACTCGACATAATTCTTGCAAAAGAATTCTTAAGAATTTCCAAAATGTTACAATTTCAGTTGAGCACCTCTTCCCACTACCTAATGGGAGTTGAACTCTGTCAGAGAAACATAACATGTAGGCAATTTATGTGACTCACTACAGTCAACACTGACCACCTTTCTAATCGAAGTAATTTCAGTTCTATTAGAAATATGTTTTACAACTCTTCAAGCTGGGCGCGGGGCTGTTCTTTAGTCCTTGGAGTAGAGATGTAAATTCGTACTACTCGGATTGAATTACAATGCACTAACTGGAATTACTTCGTTTCTTAGGGTTGTTGAAAGCAAGAGCTATTAAAATCTATTCTGCTTCCCCCGGATTTTGTAGAATTTAGTAAAATATTAAATATTATTATTCTTTTTCTAACTTTTAATAAACTCATCTTCATTTTCCCGGCCTATTCGCTTATTTTTCCTACAGCTACGTTTGATGTCAGTAGATAGCTTTTGTAGTACATCCAACGATTTTTGGTACGGTTAGAGCTATTTCGTACGCAAACGCAGTAGTGATAGTCTTGTCCGTTTGAAATTCTGACCAAACAAGGTTCCGTAATAGTCTAACAACACTAATCTGCTCCTATTTATTTTACAGCCGAAAGTCGCTTGTTCTTCGATAAACCAGATAAATCCAATAGTTTGTTTTGTTTTAGATCGTTAACGTTTACTTAGTAATCAGTAAAGTACTATTTTGGTTTTCAACGGAGTACTACAACGTCTGCAAAACGAGTTGTAGCGCTGTCTGTTTGAAAGTCATGCAAAATACTAGTAGACGACTATGGGTTTTATCAGTTTTAACCGATTTTGATGCAAAAGATTCGGAAATGCATTTGAATGGAGTCCGAAAGGGTTAGGCTTTTTTATTTAGTTTGGGTAGGTCTTCATCTGTACCGTCAAAAGCTTGTTCATCCTTGTAAACATATCAAAGATCACATCCATTAACAAAATATCGGTAATAGTTTTATGAGTTTACCGTCAATTGCCAAAGTTTACTCCAGTTTCATTCATTAAAGTTTAAATGAGTGGAATACGTCGCTTAGAAAAACAAAGCTTATCGTCTGCCAACTGGGCAGTAGTTATAGCAATGGCTGTTTGAAACGTTTGTAAAGAAAAAGTGGCCTGGCAACTTAACACAGAGGATGCTTCGTCGAACTTCACAAATCAGTCGGATTGTAAAGATCATTCAAAATTTTCACCCAATGAAATGAACCTGGTGTCTTGTTGGAATGATAGTTTTTGAACTAGCCGAAATAAAAATTGAAAATTGCAACGTTTTTGCTGTTATAAACTGGGCAAGTTGAAATATATAACCTAGTAAAAGAGGAGTCACGTCGAGAATGCGATTTCTTACGTAGCCATTTTTGCGACATGGCTTTTGCCCGTAGTTTTATTTCTCACTGCAATTACAACTGGCTGCTGCGAATTCTGAGCGATGATTTGCGGCGGATGAATTCACTTTACCGCCGGGGAATATTTTCATGTACGTGAAAGGAATTTTTTTATTCCTAGAAAAATCGGAGCGAAATCCAGGCAGAAAGGTCGATGGAGTCAATTAAATTACCAGTTGACGAAACGGCGCACAAACCAAATTGGCCAATTATTTCAAAATCGTATTTTACACATTACAGGCTAGGGGGGTGAGTAAAGTAATTCCTGTCGTACATGAGAGCTTTAAATCCAACTACCGTTGGGTGGAGTTCTAAAAGGGTCAGACCACTTTACCAATTTTTTTTAAACATGAAAACTAGGTAGTGAAAATAACTTCTCTGGTATAAAAAGCTTGCAATCCCACTCTAGCTGCTTCATCTTCAATTAATTATTATTTGATGTTAATTAGCCTAACAACCAATGTAAAAACGCGTGAGATAAAGTTTAATTTTACTATATTTTACCTGATAAAATTTTATAAAATATAATTTTAATTAGTTATTCTTTTTATCTAAGGTCTTTGTTCAAATGACAATGTATAGTTAATTGAAATAATTAAAACGTTCAATTATAACCGCTCAACATGATTATGATTAGAGTCGTCTTTAGTCGTAGTTTTCTGGTTGTTTTGACTGTTTATACAGCTGCTTTGGTCAGTCAGCCCCGTTTTGCAAACTACACTGATTGGTCTGTGCGACTTCTCGTGCTTATGTCCTACTTGTTGAAACTCCACAAACTCACCCAAATGGACAGACCAAAATGATGCCGCCGATCTAAGAATTAATCGCGTTTTGTATTCCAGTATACAATTTAAATTTCTGTAGTTAGGTTAAACTTTTTAAACTTACTAAACGCTAATGTCTAATAAAACCTAAGAAAGCAATGTTGTTCCATTTTCATACGAAGAATTTCTTGAAATTGAATAATTACTGTTAGGTGCAAAATGATTTCATTGTCTTGTAAAATTTAACTAACAGTTTTTTTTTTTTTCAATTCTGCACAAATTAAAAAATTTTCTTTTTTACAGGATGAGACGGTGGGGAAGAGATGGGGCGGTGGCGGCGAAACAAGCCACGAAATTGATCTCCATCCTGCAACGAGGGAGGTGAGTACCGATAAACTTTTTTTTTTAATAAATCCCAATATTAAAAAACAAATTAATATCAAAACTGATCAGCATGCCCAAAATTAAACGGAGCAAATGTCTTACATAATGGAAAAAAGAAAGGGTTAAATTTAGATTTCACTAATTTCACATTTAAACAAAATGGAAGTAGGACGTTTTAAATATTAATGACAAGTAAAATATAAAATAAAATTTAATCCATTTTCCTAGAATGTAATAATATATTTTTATTTAAAATTTCTAATAGACGAAAATTATCAATAACAAACTGGAAGCGAATTCCAAAATACAGTGAATATTCGTGATGTATTACGGATCATCGCTTGTACTTTTCTGTTCGTACTGTGAAAAACAAAAGTCTGCCAAAAGCTATATTTACTCTCATAAAAACAAATGATGGTTCTGTAAAATTGTGTTTTCTCATTTAGTTGTTCATTTGTGTCTAAACATACGTTTTTTTAATGAATCTAATGATTTCTATTATTTTCACATCAAATCTTATTAAAACATCAAAAGAGAATAGAAATAAATAATTCTGAGTTAGGTTTTGGATTTAGCTTCGAACTTATCAACCTTTGAACCTAATTACCTTTTTAACCTATAAATCATTGATGGACTTCAAATTTCTTTTCACATTATTTACAGTTTTTACGGTAAAAATATTAATTTTTGTGAAGTGGTTTAATTTTTTTTTCAATTTATTCTGCATATAGTACTTCACTGAGTGTCCTTTACGGAGGGAGTGAATCCAGGCTTATGCATGTAATATTGCAATATTATATTAGGAGCAAAAATTTACAAATCAATGAAAAAGTAAAAAAAGACAAATCCAAACAATACCAAAAGAAAAGAATCTAAGAAGGAAGCTAAGAAAAATGTAAATAAATTTAACATCACAATAAACTTAAAGTAAAAGAAATTAGTTCGATTTGTCCTCCGAAATGATAAAATGCTTTAATTTTAGTGAACTTTAAATAACCATAAATAAAAACGTAAATAAATTATTGATTTCTTCTTTATTTGGGGGAAAATATTTTAACAAAGGAATATTTAGGGGAAGGTATTTGCTCCTGATTGATACTACCACAACTACCATATCGGAGTGAAATTGGAGTTTGAATACGTTTTGAACTTTTTTTAAACAAAAATATTTGTTTTAAAATTTACAAATTCATGCATAAGCAAAAGCATCAGGTATGAGGTAAGCTAAAAGATGTAAACAGCTTTATGTCATATCTTTCAACAAGAAAAAAGATTCTCCTCTCTCGGTAGGGACGTTCTTACACCAAAAAGTCGTGAAGTGGTACCAAGTAGAATGATCAGTTTTAAGGAAGAAAGCAAAGGTCGTACTGGAGAAAAGTTTATAATTCCAATTTGACCCCGAAACTGAAAATGATGTAGGATTTTTTTTCCAACAGAAAACATGAAGAAAATCTGGTAATAAAGACATTTTGCTGCATCTCAGGGTATTTTTCTTTGATTATTTGCAATAAAAAGCTTATATATAAAAATCTCTTATAATTTATAGTTGAACTTATTATTGTTTATAATTACGTAGATTATTGTTTATAAAAATTGAAAATTTACTTTTTTGCAGACACTATTTTTCTTTTCAAGTCCATAAAATTCAAAACGAATTTAGTCAATAACATCGACTAATGTAAGGAGCTGGACACGCGCCTCAATCAAATGGACGATAAAAATCTAATAAAGTTGAGGAAAAAACAGAGAAACCCATGAATCCTTGGCTTTGAGTCCCATTCGAGATTTTATTGCTATTGGCAAAAAAGTTCAACTTGAGTTATAATTGATCGATTTACTAAGAAAATTTTTATTAAATTGTGTTTAGTGTTTTTTTTTATTTCACTTGAATTTAATCAGTGAAACAATACAAAAAAAATTCAAAATGCTACTATCATCATGACAGTCCCTTTCGTTGAATAATGTCATATGTTTACCTTGAACCCTGATCATTCTTCCGATTTCCAGCTTGAAAATGTTACCCGACCAGTTATCTCGGTCTTATCGTTGACAAATAAAGTAACACATGTTGAGATAATGTCGCTTTTCCATTCCACGAGTGAAAGCCGTTTTTAAGAAAGTCAAAGCATTCTCAAACCTTAACTCTCACGTTCAATTGATAAGGAATCCATTGTCTTATTTGAAATATGTATTGTTCAAAAATAAATTATATTTTGCAAATCATCTAGTCATTTCGTGCTTTTACTGTACAAGTCACAAATTAAATAATTCTATATTTTGAATTTAATTTTCTTGCTATGTAAAATCTATCCAAGGTGTGTTTTAAACAAAATGAATTTATTAACTATTTATTATCGGGAAAATGAAAATGACACAGTGGCATTCTGTGAAGACGTGAGTGACATTTGAGGGCGCGCCTCTTGTAAAATAAGAGCTGACTAGATCCCCTTGTTCGATCTCGCTCTCCTTATCTCGATTGGGCCTTTTCAAGATCACGTTACGTAATCTTTGCTTTGACGATTGTAGCCTGAGACAACTTTGAAAAACCCAGGCGAATACTCGTACCCTTATCACAAACAAGTTTCATATTAACTTGCACAAGTGCATCGAGAATTTGAGACCTATCGCGGGGGTACTTCACACTTCAAGTTGACAGTAGTTAAACAAAGTTGTGGATTTTCCAAATAATGTATTTGCACTTGTATTCAACACGATGTCAAGTTGAAGAAAATTTTATTCCTACAAAACAAAAGTACAGTAAAACTAATTAATTATACGATAAAACTTAATCAATATTGTTCTTTTATCTCGATTTTTTTTAAATTTCTATAGAGAGTATTTCAATTACGAACTTATATAAACTTGGGATACCGGTTTTTGAAATAAAACCAAATTGTAAATTTGTCCAGTGACGCTGAATTCGAACCCGGTTCCTTTACCTTACAGAGATGTGCGCCGTGTCAACGCCACATTTACGGCCAACAACGCCATCCTGAGATTTTATTTAAACAATTTTTCATTATTAAACATATTTAATATATTATTATTTGGTTTTTTAATGTTGCATCGACGACTCGAATGGCTATGACAGAATTATTAATAAATATTAATTATTATTATACATTATTATATATATTAAACATAATAGTCAGTAATGTGCATATATGAATCAATAAAAATTCAGTTTTTAAATTCAATTTTTTTCCCATAAAAAAGTCATAGTATGCTAAAAGCAGCTAACTCTTTAACTATGTAATCATTTAAGTCAATGGATAAGTGATTTTTAATCCTTATTTGCTCTTCTTGGGGGATTATTATTACCGAGTTATCTTTAAGCTGAGCCGACAAGAAAATTCCTTTTGACTCATGGTAAAAAAAAACTAGTTTCATCCATTGGCCAACTAGTACAGATATGATTATTCTTTAGACCACCATCGTCTTTCAAATAAATATTTCTCACCTTAGCAGCTACATTCCATGAACCAATCCACCTATATTTTGAAACACCCTTCACCAACGAACTATAAAGATTTTTCGAAATAAAAAAAACGACATATTCGGATTTATTACTTTTTCAATGGATTCGTCATGCCTTGTGCTAGTTTTATAACGCAATTTAAAAAGTAAACGTCAAATAGCTGTTTAAAATACGATAGAAACAATTTTCCGAATATTTCTTTGAATTTGTCAATAACATACCTAATTGTATAAGACACATACAAAAGTATAGTAAAATAATCGCAATTGTACAGGAGAGTTTAACGACGATGGGCCAGACCACTTTACAATACCTTTTTTCAAACCATAATCAATTAAAAAGCAACGGGGCCAGCCGGGATTCGAACCCAAAATCGTTAGCGTGGCAAATACACGTCGAACATCCAAACCACTCCGCGGTCCCTTGTTTTGTCATACCCGGTTAACCCATTTGCACCGACAAAAGATCGAAGGGTGCCCACTATGTGAGGAAAGTGTCACTACAAATCATAATACATACCTGATTGTGCTCTCAGTGGGATGTGCCTGCATTTTTTTGGCATAAGAGGTTGAGTGTCTCCGTATCTAAGTACGAGTATGTTTGTAGAATGAAACGGATAAAGCACTGGTGTAAGACAAAAAAGCCGGTAACTACGTATGTGCGAATGTGTTTGTGTGTGTGTGTGTGTGTGTTAGTGTATATCAATTTAGGTAAGCTAGTTAGATGTATGAATGAACGCACTTTGATCAACGACGGCTACGCAACTTTTGTTTGTACGTATGACTAAAAAGATTCTTGTCTGTATGAATGTTTTTATTAGCGTGAATGATGGGAGGACGTCTCATGGTTATGAAATCCTGCCCGCTTCCCAACTGTTGTTTTGTAAATAATATAGTGTATATTTTGTATCAGTTTTACATATAAGCCCATTTATTGCAACAACATGATCAACATGATTGTGTGAACGTTATCAACAACTGTTGAACTGGGTTATCGATTTTTTAATTCTTCTATTAAATTCTTTTCTTCTTATTCTTTTTCAAATGAAGAACTATTCTTGAAGAAGAATCATAAATGGTACTACTAGGACATCATTACTTTGAATAGTAACAACAATAGTACATATGTTTCGATTGTAACTATTGACATTATTTTTGTGAAAGAAAAGACCAGTAAAGCCTTGAATTGAAACTTATTGAAACCAAAAAAACATTAAGAATCTATCCACAACAAATTGTTATTCAAACCGGTAAATAAATATAAATTGTTGCATGAAACGATTGCATTAATGTTTGATGTCCAGAGATAAAAACTTGATGGATATTCGATTGACAAGTGGAATCGCGATTTATTTGTTTTCCTCAGTGAATAACTGTATTTATTTACATATTTGACAGTTGGCTGAAAGAAAAACCGAGGCCTGATATTCGATTAACCATGGATCGGCCTATTCCTTTCACCAGTGTTTATTAAGCCCACATCTGCTGTGTATTTGTTTTATAACCTTCCTCTCTTGTTGGCTCTTTGTTGTCTTTGTGTCCTTCGAGGATGACGATCCGTCTGGCATGGAAACAAATTACACCCTGCGAAATTGGTGGTGGAATTAGCTTTCTCCCTTAAATATTTAATTCATCCATTTATAGAGATTTCAACATCTTGACGATGGGTCGAGTCCAGTTATGTCGATTAGTTACTAGCCTAATTATTAGATTCTTTAACTTAATCAGCGTCCACATTTGCAACTATCTTTTTATGTATTTGTATTTTTAAACCGGTTAATCTTTCCACGGATACTTGAGTTATTTATGAGTCCTGGTCGCCTAAACACCTGCCGTACTGCTTTACTCAACTTCAAATCGCTTTAAGTCACGTTCAATGAAATTCGTTTTGAAATTTATCTCTTTGATGTTCTAGATTATTCATCTAGGAGGGCACATTGAGGAAAAACCTCCCATTCGTCTGGTAATATAAAAAAGTACCTGTTTCGTTTATTATCTTAATCGAAAACTTCACCAAGATAGGACTATGTTCCATTATGGATTATAAAAATGTTTCTCCTTGGCCGAGATGGCGAGAAAGGAAATACACTGAAGACAAAAAAACCAGACACTCGCATTTTACTATTTATTTCAAACTACATTTATTTTATCGTTTTATTAATAACAATTTATTTTAATGGAAACCAAATTAACCCAGATCAGCAATGCATGAATTTTCATTAAACATTATTTAATTATGATGGTTTGAAGGAAGATTCACCAAAACATCTGAAAACCATTTAGTGGTAGATTAAAATTGAATAACAAGTCAGGTCATCTGATTGTCATAAACCAAATCGGCACTGATCTGTTAAGAAAACACCCTACTGTTCAATCAAAATGCTGATTTGCGTATAGTCGATTTTTTATTCGAGCAGTTAGGGAAGAACGTGATGCGCGACACCTAGAGTCTAGGCTGTTCTCACGAAGTTTTGATGCCTCTTTTACAGCTCAACCTTACATTACTAACTGTTTGGAGTTAACTACCTGTCAAGGAAGCCGTTGAATGACGGTTTCGTAGTAATAGCAATAAAACTATCGTCTGTAGCCGTCGTACATCGAGGTCGAGATGCATCTATCTCTTAAATCGAGAATCTAGTGGCCCGAAAACGTTATAGACAGGCGACTTACAAATTTTCTTTAAAAAGCATAATTTTTCACTCAAATTGATTGGTTATTAATGAAAACAATTTAAAAAATCAATTAAGTCTGTACATAAATTGGCTCTGGAAATGATGAAATTTAATTGATTTTCTTTACTCTTAATCTGAAGCGTATAAAAGGCTATGTAACATGCTATGATTTTAGCCGAATCTGTATCACTTAACACCATCATTAAAACAAACTTGAAACTTAAAAATCATACCACGTGATTGTTAGAAAGAAGCGTTACAGAAAAACCAAGAAAGAAGGTACTGACTATTCAAAGATTTATTTACAAAACCCAATTGTAAACATAAGTGGGAGAGTTATCTGTTTTATTTACCTCTAATCCTTTAAACCGGACCGGATATTGCTGTAAGATAATTAATGGAGGATTTTCAATAATATATAACAAATATTAAAGTTTTATTGGACGATGGCAACTGAGGACATACCCATCCAGGTACTTCACATTAATACTTAATGGTCATTAAGGAGTAACTAATCTCCCCAACGCAGCATATTGCTGTAAGGTAATTAATGGAGGATTGTCTAACAGTAATATATCAACAATATTAAGGTAGCTACTTTTTAGTCTCTCAATATATATATTTATATGACATTTATGGAAAAATAGTTATTTTACATGATAATGGTACAGGCAGGTAGTTTTTTTGAAAAGTGAACTAAAATCCAACACGAAAGAAATGAAAAATAGACCTTGTAATTCATTTTAAAAAGGTATCTCGTTTGTAGAGTACATTCTTTTCTTCTGACCGAAAACAGTGGAGAATGTTACTGTTTGCTGATGGAAACGAACGATGCCTAGTCGCCTAGAAAAAAGTCTGTTTGTGAACTGAGAATCAGCCTGCAGTATCATTCCGTTCCTTGGTGTTGAATTTCACAATTCACGTTTAAATTGAACATTTGGTTCAAGGCTTGAAAAAGTTATTTTAAAAGCGAGTATATCCTTAGCACTTAATTTGCATTCGTGGAGAAAATATGTGTCGTATAAAATTGAAATTCTATTTCTAAAAGAGTTATAAAGGTAGAGAATTTTTTCCAGTACGTCTAAAACACCTGTAGCCTCTTCTGCCTCGATTATACGATAGGACTGCTGATTAAACGCAACACGTCCGATTTTTTCCTTTTAATATCCTCGCAATTAAAGTTAATTGCCGGCAATTGGCCTGCGTATTTCACTTATCTGCCGAATGTACCGCGGAGGCGATAATTGCTAGAAAGATGCACGAAGGCCCCTCCCAAGTTCTATTTTACGACAGGAAGCTCCTCCAAGGACGGGCGAAAAGTTGCGTCACGTAATTGCTTGATTGGTATCTTTATAGGCAACAATACATGACGTCTATGTCTATGCACCGCCCGTTTTGTACGAAGGGGAAGGCCATAATTTTAATTTTGACCTAAGGAAAAAACGTAAAACAGAACTTTGGGGTACTTGACTAATAAAGTGCTTTGATGAGGCTAATTTTTCTAAAATTATAACAGTCACCTTGTGCATATTCCTAAACACGGGATTGCCTAAAATATATTATTGTCTATTAATAAAACTTATTAAAAAATAATAGTTTTAAAATAATAGTTAATAGTTTTATGATAAGCATTATTTCAAATGTGCCAAAGTAGTTTATTTTTCGACTCCGTTCTTTCTTAATAATGTTCTAGTCAATTAATGTTAATAATAATGTTCTTTCTTAATAATATTATTATAGAATATTTCATATCACAGCCACACATCTGGGCCCCCGATTTTAATACATATGTCTACACTGAATATGGTGAGAAGCCGATACGCGTCTAACTGACCAAAACCGCTTGGATGATGGGACGACTAAAAATGACTAGACCAAACTACTTGCATCCTCATCCAGCTGTATCAAACCTATTACTATTCTTTAATTACAAATAAACGCTCACTTTATCTTAATTTGTTCTAATCCCAGCTAGTTCGGACTAGCTTCTGGAATGTAACTTAATTTTTTCTATTTTTTGTTTTATACAGTACACCTTATCAAATTCTCCTCAGTTGTTGCAGTGCTTTTAAAGTGTATAATTTTTTATCAGAAAATTTTAATCAGTTAATTTTTATTATTGGTTAACCTCTGATGGACGATGAGCTATGGAATTATTACCAGGTAACTACAAATATTCGTGAGGATCTATTATGTGACACAATTGAAATTAGTTTAAAATTATTTTTTCGAGGAAATAGCCTATAAACTTCACCCAAATTAGTCCAAATAGTTACTTTTTAAAAAGTTTGGGTTCCGTGACTCAAAAAAATTAAATAAATAAATCAGTTCATTTTTCCAATTGCGCATTGCTGAGGAAAGGTAAGTGGTCTGGAGAGTACGGGTGGTGTGGTAGGACTTTCATACCAAGTTTCAATATCTCCTATGGCAATAGGAAGTCTCGTTGTACTGGTGAAAAATTATACTGCCCCTGTTCACGAGATCAGGTCCTTGCGGGGACAGGGGAAGAGTTACTCGTACTTGAGGGGCTTGAGTAGATTTCTGCAGTGATTGTCAGGCCATGTGGCAGGAGTTGGTACTGTGCAACACTTGCCCTACTGCGAATCCTAACAGGATTCCTAACAGGACACTGTAGATTAAACGGGCATCTAAAGAAAACTGGAATTATCCAAGGTGGCACATGCAGATTCTGCAAAGAAGCAGAAGAAACACCAGCACATCTACTAACAAACTGCGGTGCAACATTAGCCCGCAGGGGGAAATGTTTTGGGAGGTACAATGTGACCATAGAAGAACTTCAACCAATAAAACCGGCACTATTAATCGTGTTTCTTGATGAATTAGGACTCACCGATGTGCTTTAGGCAGAGAACGGGGAATACAATAGCTCTTAAAGGGCGCAGTATACAAACACCCTGAAATATCATAATCATCAATGCTTTTGATTGGTGAATATTTGGTATTGCGTCAATGAGTCAGGCTCATTTTGTGAGCTATTGATACGACCACCTGTTATTACTGTATAGGGTCAATTTTTCGTCGGATGTGCCATCTCGGTCAAGAAGTCTCTACTTTGTTCCGGGAAAGTAATGGAAAGGAAATATTTATGCGATCAACCTTGTTGCTCAGCTCAGACAAACTCCTTTCCTCACCTTTCACGTATTCCAGCGGTAAGCTAGTGCAAATGGTTTCATCTCTTACATCGAACCCTCTGGTACGCTCCTGACATGTTTGATTCCTATCAAGTTTGATAGCCCCTTTCAATCATCGTCGTTAAAGATAGAAGGCCAAACAGACCACGGTTCATTTTCAATCAGTTCATTTCCAAAAGTAAACTGTTGTAACTACTTTTGGACAGTGGGCTCGTTTATTTTTTTACCACCATGCAATGCAAATTTTATTGCTGTAGTTGCATTGGTCAGCCTAGTATCAAGCTTTAATTCTACAATATACACTCACTTTAAAAACGTATGATCCTGTTGTTATTATGAGATGTTAACATTTTACCTTTGTTTTCTCCAGATTTACGTTTTGCCGATAGAATGTTAAATATTGGGTTGTCCGGAAAATAATGCAGGATTTTAAGTTTTCATTAAAAAAAATCTATATAAAATATTCTGTTTACGTTTACAGGATTACTCATTTGTATGAATGTCAACACTTATTAATCCTCTTCCAAATGATATTGTTTGTTTACCTCTGTAGCATTCCGCTACTTGGAAATAATTCAGTCATCCTTATAATGTCAAAGCGAGAATTTCGTACGATTTTCTTTTACGAGTTTAAACTCGGCCGAAGCGGAGCCCAAACGGCTAGAAACATTAACCAAGTCTGGGGCGAGCGTTGTGTTAATGAGTGCACTGTGCAAAGGTGGTTTAAAAAATTTCGGGAGGGAGATTTCAGCCTTGAAGATGAAGAAGGTCGTGGAAGGCCTTCCTCTCTTAATGATGATGTTCTGCGATCAGTGGTGGAAGAAAACCCCAAAACAACTGTTCGAGAACTTGCAGAGCAACTCAAAGTCAGTAAAACGACCGTCGCTGACCACCTCTTTGGTCAATCGGAAAGGGCCCATTTTGTTGCATGACAACGCTCGACCACACGTGTCACGTGTAACGTCACAAAAATTATTGGAGCTTGGCTATGAAACTTTGCCTCACCCACCCTACTCTCCGGACCTCTCGCCTACTGACTACCATTTTTTTAGACACCTGGACCACTACTTACAACACATAATATTCAAAAATCAAACGGAACTGGAAAATGCATTTATTGACTTTATCAATTCTAAAAATTCTGAATTCTACTCAGATGGAATTAATAAGTTACCAACACGTTGGGAGAAATGTATTGAGAGTATGGGAAATTATTTTGATTAAAGAACATTGCTTTAAAGTAACTAGTTTCTTTTTTTTTGTTTAATACCAAAATCCTGCATTATTTTCCGGACAACCCAATATAATTACTGAGACTAGCAGCTAAGGTTCAATAAAGAAGTCAGTAATTTTTTCAAAATTGATACCGGGCGATAATAGGCGGATCACAATTTGCATTTTATAAACAACCTAATTCCATTAATTTTCGAATTTTTTTTACTTTTCAACTATTAAAAACAGAAAACATTTAATTCGATTTAAAATTTTCAGAAGGAAATCCATTAACACGGTTGGATCGGTTAGTTACTAAGGCGTCGAGGCGATCAATGGGCCGAAAGGTTTCGCTCTGCCCCTGGCCGAACGTGCTATTAGCCAGCAGTGTTTTCAGCCTCAAACGAATTTCGCCCAATTGGTGCCCGACTGAGATCCTATCGTGTTCAAATCTTTCGAAAATGATACGGCGGCTACTTATTTGGACGCCGTTTTCTGAACTGAACCGAGGGCCACCGCTGGGCGCGTTTGCATTTGTGTCAATGGAATGATTTAAATGCATTTTAAAAAGTTGATTGCCAAAAACAACAAATTAATGAAGAGGAAAGTCGTGCAACTCTTCCCTTTTGAATAAAATCAGCTTCCGTCTGAAAACAAAGGAACCTCTCACTCCCTGAATTTTATTTATTGTCCAAACAACTTTCTTGACTGTAATAACTTAATTAATGCAGTGTTGCCTCCACTGAGTTGCCATTTAAATGCTATCATTTTAACCTAATTTCCCTCCATTTATGATAATCATGATTTTATCACTATTAGTAATTAGATTCTCTAATTAGTACTGAAAAGTTTTAACATGGCTGGCAAGGCTCGAGGGCAGTCAGCGAAGTGGGCCCAGTACGCATCCTTGTTTGATCTGGATACTTACTTACATAGTATGTATTTTTTTCCAAACAAAAGAAGTCGTGTTTTCGCAGCTATTTTTCACCGCGGACATAAAATTAGTTGAAGCACTTGGTAGGAATTCCTGCGTAAATTTTTCAATATCATTTATGAATGAAATAGATCTGTCTTTGCAAAGGATGCATCGGTCGCCTTTTTGATAAAATAATAAATTATTGATTCCGAGAAATTGTCAGGGATGTGAGTTTTGAGAAAGATTACCAGTGTATTTTTGGTTGACGAAGGAAATTCGGAGGAGAGCATTTATAAAATTCATATGGAATCATATCAGAGCCCTGAGCTTTAATATTTTTTGATAGTGCTAATATTCTGTCAGGTTCTCGTTGTTTGATTTTTTTAAACGATATAAATTTAAACATCTATGTTCATATTCCTTAAGAAAACTATAGATGGGTAAAAGCAACAACAGGTTTGAACAAAAATTGCTATTGTGTAATCTGAGGTTGGATTGAAAGGTGGTTTAATTCGAAAACT
Organism: Cimex hemipterus; assembly: GCA_039619505.1. Lineage (NCBI taxonomy): Eukaryota > Metazoa > Arthropoda > Insecta > Hemiptera > Cimicidae > Cimex > Cimex hemipterus. The sequence goes on from CM077102.1 coordinate 35,246,617, forward strand.
GCGAATTATCAAGTTAACTATAAAGAAAATTAATAAAACCACTTAAGGGAGTTTGCTACTGTCGAGAGAATCAAGAAAGAACGATAACAAAAAAATCAATACTTTAAACGTTAGTTTCCAAAAAAATCAACTTTGGACCGATACAGAAATACGTAACTTATTTCAATCCCCCGACTTTTAAAGTTTAGTTTTTGTATTGTTTTCATGGGTATCTGTATTTAAAAACAAAGATATTTCCGTGTTAAGTAGGTCGGAAATGTGTATACTGTCGAGGGTGAACTGCATATCTTCACGAAGGAGTCGGGAGTAAACTGCAGAAGGCCGCGGAAGGCCGCAAGGGAAAAATTGAGAAAACTAGAACAAGCAGTTGAAACAGCAGACCGTGGATCCTCGCTTCGTCCAAGTGTTCAAGAGCCCCAAGGACCTTTTGTTTTCCTGTTCGCCTCCGAGAGCGTACAACAATTGTCTTGACCCACATACCGATTAACATTTTTGTCCTCTCATAGAAACGCCCTTGTCTTTGTTAAATTTTTAAATCGTCCTCCTGCGAATGTATAAGGTACGATGACGAACGCCAGGCAGAATGATGAATATCTCATATTTTTCGCTGTCAGATTATTCAAAAATAAAAATTAGTAATAGCGGGATACATTTTTATTATGAAATTCAATTTGATATAAAAATTATTCGCGCGACTTGAGATTTTGAACTTTTTGAGAACCACGTTTGCGTTTTTATATTGTCATTGCAATCTTTAGGGCATAAAAGTGTATTCGCCCAACCAGTGCTGAACTGTAACAAATGTCCACCTAAATTTTATTTATTAGACACTTATTAGATAATAAAAAATTGATCAAAGTTATTACATAAATCGGAAATAACTTCTTTCTTTCATTATTTTTAAATGACCAAACAATTTTTGTTCACATATTATGTCATATCTCAAGCAAATAATATAAAATGCAAATTTTTGAAATAGGTATTACAGCAGAATTGTATCTAATACTTCATTCATAACTCAAAACGTAAAAATACAAAAGGTAATCAAGTTTGTCAAACTTCTGGTTGGAAATATAAATAAAAGTTGATTTTGGTTTGGCGTTGGTAAAATTCTCTCGGAAATATAATTACACTTTAATAATTCACCTAAGGACCAATTATCTATTTTATTGGCAAGAGTTATTTCAACCGGGCGAGAAGAGTTAAAAATGAAGAGTCATGTGCCGCCATTTCTGCCTATTTTCTCTATATCCTCATCTTTCACCCTGGTATTCTATCTGACCATTCAAACAGATTGCCTTTGCCTCAGTTCAGATGGATTTTTAATCACAAGGAGAACTTGTTTATTTGATCATACATGGACAGAGCGGATAGATGAACCACAATGTGTCGTGCTGTTCTGGGGAGGTAGAAGGCATGTTTCGTTTCGTGGGTATGAGGTCTAGGTATTCTTACATTCAACTTCTCATCTATTTTAGATTTTGATGATTAATTCAACATTAAGTGGTCGCCCCTTATCGGTTATCATCATTTACCATGCACTTGTTCCCTTTTTTCTTACTCATTTTATGTATATCTTTTTCTTATATAATCTGCTTAACCCTGCAGATTGTTTATTACCATAACGTATGTGGAATATGTATTTTACTTTTTTTATTGATTGTACACATATAATTACATACAGTGTGTCTAAAAACAAGATTTGTAACATTATGACCAGTTTTAGGAAATTAAGTAATGTATGAAGGTTCAACTTATTTTAAGTGATGTGTTTTAAATTGGAAAAAGTGCAGGTACGAGATGGCCGGACGGTACTTTTCCCCTTTGTAAGCACGCAGCTCTACAGCTAAAATCCTTCCCAACAAATGATTGCTGCCGTTTGTGGATTACCTGATAGACTTAATTGGTAAAATACAGGCGGCCGCTTAATGTGGGTACCCTCTTCCGACGCATTTCTCTTTTTTTCACTTTCGCCACCGTACGGGCAATTCTGATAGCGTTGAAACGTCAGGATTGGACATAATTGTCACAATTGGCTGTCAAAAAAACAATTTCAGTTCTTGTGCCGATCTTTGAGTGGCAAAGTCTTATTTGTTTTTATGTTTCTACTGATGAAATTAGCCTAGGTCTGCAGGTAGTTTACACAAAAACGGAGTTGTCAGTTGGCAGAAGATCGGATATACGTTCTCGAGGCGAACCGTTTAATCTCCGAAACAAAAGGAAGCCACGTGACAAGGCCTAAATCACTTAAGGGATCAGTTTAAAGGGACAAACGTGAAGACGGCCGCTTCACCTGGTGAACATTAAATAACCGAAAGTTAATGGCAAACATCCAGCTTTTTGTTTCGGTCGTCGGTGTTCCCTTTTCTACTTTTCACGGTCTCCTCTCCCGATACGTTAATTGAAAGTTGGCAACTTCGGAAGACGTCGGGAGACGCTCAATTAAAACCAGTTTCCCGGTCGGGCTCCTCGTGATTTCCGCATCTGGCAAAAAAAGACAAAAAAAGTCGAGCAGGATCTAACAGCCCGAGGCTCCTGCTCATAAATTGAACTAAGCTGAATCCCCGAGTTTACACATTGCGGACAAAGCAATTTTCATAAAACATGTTCGGTTCTCACCTCGTAAATTCAAGCCCCTCGCACATTAGGACTTGAGTGATTAATCATTTTCAATATAATATTCAATGACAGTCACCATTTTACGTATTTATTATTATATTTTATGACTACAACTACACGTAATAAGTCTTATATAGGTCTTTTTGACACACCTAAACCCAGAGCTTATTTTTACATTTAGTCGCTGCTGATCACTTTTAATCTGGCTGCACTCGATGTTTTGACGAGATTAGTTTTACCAAATTCTTCAAAGGTAACTTGACTATCCCGGCTTATAAACCTTGATTGATCATAGAATTAAAAAAGCCCAAATACGTCAGACAAACGAAAACAGAAATGATAGGCGGCCATATTACTGGTTTTTCACGTCGGAGATCTCTCCCAATTATTCTTACATTTGCTCATGACAGAATAATCGTCGCGGATTCTGTCAAAAACTTCCAGCAACATCTTCATCCAATAAATGGTGCTAAACTTGCTACCTCATCTATACTCTTTCTAATCTATCAAACGAGATTTGACACCTAATGATGTACCTTGCAGAAAGTAAGAGTCGTTTCCTTGTTTGTTATCTTTCGTTGTCTGCTTTGGTAATGTTAGTTCTTTTTAATGACTAATATCTTGACAAGTTGCATTGATACACTTTGATCCTCAGCTTTCAACTGAGTCAAATGGAAGAGACGTTTGCGACCATGCTTCCTCATTATTTGTTTTGTTTTTTAGCATTTGGGACTGTATAATGATTACCTACTTTCTCAACTACTCCAATAATGTACTTATTCCTACATCAAAGAAGAATTATTGCCTAGGAATACTGACGAGATAACCTTAGACATAAACCTACAATTTACTTACGTGAATAAGTCAGTAAGTAATGTAACTCTTCTGGGCAATACATCACTCACTAGCAAACGACCTATTTACAATATTATAATAATAAATATTTTGAGAAATGTTTAGAACTATTAGATTTAGGACACAGTAAAATTTTGCAAATCAACTCTTATTTTCTTCTGTTTCTTTGTTTTTTATCAAGTGTATGTACAAGTGATAACCTTAAAGAGAGCCTCGAGGTTTTTCTTTTCTTTTTCCACTTGAAGATAGTTCAAGATTGTTGGATGTACCTTTTGGAGATGTTAGGAAGGCTTCTAATCACTCGTTGCCTGTTTTGTTTAGGATAGTTATCAAAATGATGCAAGTTTGTGGAAGTTCTTACAATAGAATTCCGTGATGGGTTCTCCTTCTATCTCCTTCTTGACAATTCGTAGCGGAAGTTTTCGATCAATTAGGATTAATTAATTTTTTATTCTCGATATAATTTTATGATGTGATGTTTTCCAAGTTTTCCATCCAGAACCTTTTTATTTGAACCATTAAGGTTTTGTTTTACTCTCTGCCGATGAACCAGCTTATCTAATTCAATGATATCCTGTGAAAACTTGACCGTATGCACCTAAACATTCCTAAATAAGAGTCATAACATGGAATCCGGCAGAAAAGGTCATCAAAAAAGTACTTACTTTTAGATTCTCTTTAATGCGACCATTCTTCATGATCGTTCTACAAGACCATTTAAAGTTTAGTAAGTTAAGTAACGTTTACGCTCAAACGTCAGACTTGCCACCAGTGAACATAAACAAGGTACTCCCCATCCAACCGTCCAAGTCCCCCTTGGACTATACTTATATAGCAAACTTTCGTGAAACTCACATACAAGATTTAAAAGACAAATACTTAACGAAAGATATGAACTATTCAGGCACTAAAATTAACATTAAGTGTACAAAGCCGCTTACAAAATAATCATCACACCGATTTGGATTTTCGGAGTCGACCTAGACCAAACCCTCCAACAAACAACGAATTCAAGCTTTCCTATCCCAATTTTACCTTTACCTTTACGTCACCAATCAAATGATCAATTAAGACCTTGAAATTACGTTATTGTAGGATCTAATATATCCTATCCGTCCACCCTAACCCACTAGCCCAAACACTTTCCTCGACGTACCTTACTTTAACCCTCCTCTCCGTTTAAAAACGACGGTGGCACATTAACTGTTCCAAGTCAATAAAAAAAGTTACAGCATTGGCTAATTTTTCTCTTCACTGTCTCCTGACATATCTGTTAAATTTATACATACTTATCAGTACTATTTGCTCAACGCTCATTTGTTTTATTCAAATAATTATAACTTTTTTTTTAATTTTGTAGGCGTCGGGGCCCCCTGTGCAGCTGGAGCCGGTGGACTTGAGTATGAAAACTACTTCGCCGCTGCCCGACCTCCTCCCAATCAGCAAATTCACCGGGACGAAAACAAGCCCCCAGCCTCCAGGTGAGTGCTGTAAGACTTAATAATCTACTATTGTTAGTGTCCTATAACGGTTCCCTACGGTCAACTGTTAGGTTATCATATATGAAGTGAATAAATATTGTGACACGTGAAATATCTGTTATAACACTTTAAAAAATTAGTAAAGTGTTTTCTGTCTGTTCTCAAGAAAATATTTACAATTAATACTCTTCATTCTCTAAATTTTAACATTGTTTTCTTTTCAAGTTGAGTTCATGTTTCAGTTTGTCTTTTAATTTTAATCTCTTTTTTCTCCATTCCAATCGAAATGAATATAATTGAGGTAGTGAAGAGCGGTCAGAAGAGAAATATTTCAGAAAATCATCTTTTTCCTTTTTTTACCTACGTTTCGACCTTTATTCGGGTCATTTCCAGGGCATAAACTGTAGTGATATTGTAGTGGTATTATGTTTGTTTCGTGTGAAATTGTTGCGAGTCACACGAAATAAAAATGGCACCACAAGAATAGAACCACTCTTAGATCCCTGAAGATACCCGAGTAAAGGTCGAAACACTTTAAAACATGAAATTTTTGTAATATTTCAATCCTGACCGGTCCTAACTACCTGAAAATATTATTGAACAACCGGTTATTAAATAACAACATACTAAATACAAACATTTATAAGTTTTTTGGTGACGAGAGTTCAGTTATATTTATCATTAAAAACCATCTCTTATCAGGCCTTCAAGATCAAACGATGATGCACTGGCTATGGAAGTTTTTAAACAAAGTTCAGAGATTAACATCATCCCACAAGTAGCACAGACATTGAAGATTAATCGGAAAAGGTAAAAATCGCAATACGTAGGTCCTAACATGATCTGAACGAACTAAATCCTCCTAAACGTTCAAAAATTTGTGTTTTTCTGCTTGCACAACGAAAAAATAATCCATTTTATAAGCTTAACATTTAACGAGTAACATATCCACGAAAAATTGATCATTTATGACAATCGGTGTTTATCGTGTAAGATCTTTTGCCATATTACAGTGGTTAGATGTATATCTGGAAAAAATTCATCCAAAAACATTAATGGAGACTACATAGAGGTCTGTGGTTGAAGTCAACCTTGTTTAACAGGGGGGAAATAAGCAACTCAACGACCTTGCCAAATATATCAGATGCACAAATTTGACTAAAAAATAGTCTGCCCGTTGAATAGAAAAGATCCAAGTCTGTTCTTTTCAGTATCGGACTTTATATGTCTTTCAATACTGATGGTTACCAGAATAAAAAGATTTTAATAAGTATCTATCACTTAGTGATCAGTTTTTCCCCAACGCGTTTTATTCTAGATTCTTTCTTTTTTATTGAATCATGCATTAAAAATGCCTTTCAAGGAAATTTTTTTAGTCGTCGGTTAGGATGGTAACGTTGCATGAAGCATTTCACTTATCGCTCATGTCTGACGAGTGAACTATTCACATTTTCTTTTATAAGCTTATCATAGCAGCAACATTTGTGTCATAGTCATTGGCAATAAACCCATTACCATAACCTTCTTCAATGCCGAAATTGATCACAATTTATTATAATTTTACGTCATAGTTAACAAGAATTCGTATAATCTAAATTATACATGGTGCATAAAAGTATGGTATTCTAATAGTTTGATGATTAGGGATAAATAGAAGTCATTTAATATTATTATCATTTAACGAGAGTTCGCAGCAGCAAAGGTCATATCAACCCTCGGGTGCTGGTGTTTTTGAAAAACAGCCCATTTGTAAGCATGTCCGGTTCAAATCCAGGGCCACTGGATTCAAGCCCGGGGCATACCCTTGCCGCCACTGAAGGCGTAAGAAATTTTTGCACTTGAAGAACTGAATACAACATAGGTGCTTTGCTGTCCCAGAAAGCAAGTAGTGTAGTATTTAATATTTTTCTGTCTGTTTAGAACGGCTATATTGTTGCTAGTTTGATTAGCAATTGACGTAAGGCGTTTGAAGTTCAGGGAGGAACATCAGCAGCGTAGAGGTTATGTACTAGCGTGGTATTACACTTCCAGAAAAATAAATGACGCAGAGGTGCCTTGTGTTACATATGAGATGACTAGGAATATACCTGGGTAGAACTCCTTCAACTGGAGGGTGGTAGCAATTGCGTGATTCGTAGTGATTAAGTAAAATCTGTAATACAGAATTGTACTTTTCTCCTTTTTTTCACATTTAAAATTCAATGGTTTGAGGATGTAAACTTAATCTCAATCCTATCGTCCGCTTAACCTCCTACCCGTACTCGGAAAAATCCTCGAGAAGCTTCTTCGGAAAAGAAACCTTCTCATCTTCGAAGAATAAAACATTATTCCAGAACACCAGATTGGCACCAGGTAAACACCTACACCGTATTGTAGATACTATCTCTTCCTCTCTTGAACTGCAACACTACTGTTTTGTGCTTTCCTTGATATGGCTGAAGCCGTTGAAAGGGTCTCGCATCCGAGTTTGCTATGGTAGCTCAAGAGCATTCTTCCTTTTACCTACTTCCTCATTGTACGATTATACTTGTTTGACCGCTTCTTTCAGGTCAGCGAGGGGACGTCTTGCTTTGACTAGTATCCTGCTATGGCCGGAGTCCCTCAGGGTATTTATCCTCTGTCCGATCCTTGATTCGACGAATTCTGCAGACAATAATTAAACACATTTTGGCATGGCATTGAATTGTGGGGTTCGACCAAACATTCTAATTATCATCACATTCAGATTTCCCAATCAAAACTCCTCCAAAAAATAGTAAATGCTCCTTTCTAAGTATCTAACCTCACACTTCATAATGACCTTAAAATTCCTTTTGTCAAAGATGTCATAAATTCCCGATACTTAAAATTCTACAACTCCATTTAATTGCACCTCAATTCTTTAGTTTTAATCCTGACATCCCGAAAAATCCCCACAAATCCCCCAAGGAGATTGAAGTGGCGAGGCCTCGCGACCTATCGTGCAGCAGGTCATAACTCGTAATTCATAGTAGAAGTGTCACCGTTGGGTGAATCTTCATACCCTAGTTTCAGATTTGTCTTAGTTTTTACAATTTGTACATGTCAACAATTTTACTGTTGTAAACAACATCAATGGAAACCTTTATTTTCTCGCCATAGTTGAGTGCTTTAACGATACACTTTTTCAACAGTACCTGAACACCAAATAGCAAGCTGAAATATAAATTGAAATTGAATCGTATTTTCGTTTTGCAAATTAGAAACAGTACTCAGTCGACTGTCAGTAGCCCGGTCCCTCCTACGTATCAAGCCGAACGTAGACGGGACGGTTCTTGTCTAATTTAGAGATATGCCGGTGATTGGTCACTTTGAAGTCTCATTATAGTCGGGAGGCCGTGTAAACAATGTGCCTCTACGATTAGCTGCCCCCGTGGGAAATCGGCTTCATTAGACAAAAACAGCCTCTAAGAGCTCGCTTATCCGGAACCTGGCCCCAATTTCAATCTGAGATCGGAATCCACACGAGTCCCGTACATTCCGTACGTCCGGCGACTTGCTGACTAACGACATTCATTATTTTACACACTTTATGGCAAAACAGTAAAAATCCTGTTTTTATTTTTAAATAAAATGGGACATTAAACAGGTAGATTTGTCGTTTTTTCTCGAACATTGGTAGGTTTGGAAAGCTAGTTGAAATAATGAAGCTATAAATTCAAACTTAATTAAGTCAATTCTATCTTAATTTTCATTAAAATCATATCGTTAATAGTAAAAAATAGAAAACCCTGATTATTTCATTATGAAAAAAGTCTTGTTGCTGTCGCAAATGACGTTCTTAATCTTCACACATCCCATTCCACTACCCATATAAAGCCACAGCGCATTTTTTTTAACGACTGAAAATAAATAATTCAATACACATCTTGTACATGGATAAAAACGAAAGACGTTTAAAAATTAGCCTCACAACGTATTGAAAAAAATAAATAAAATTACAAAATATTCCAAAGCGGGCGACAGGTGAGTCTGGGAGTGTTAATATACGCCGTTACCCCCCTCAATGCGCACTCGCATCTTCTCGCACTCTCTTTCACTCTCACTCTCTCTTCTTATTTATCTGCCTAACGGTTCTTTCCCCTCACTCTCTCGCTCTTTTTCACTCTCTATCTATATATCCATCCCTCCCTCGCTCTACTAGGGGCTTTATTGTTTATCCTGTATCTAAATAGAATAAATACGGAATAACTAACCGCCTCTTTTATTTGTATGCTGTTGACTTGAAAATATGTGTAAAGTTATAATTATTCAATATAAATGAAAGTATATTAAAACTAAATAGCAACATAAAAACTGAAAAATTGGAGCGATGATCATGGTTTATCAATTGATATTAAAAAAACAAAGCTATTTTAGGACGTGACAAACAGTTTGCACAATAAAATTTATACCTATTTGGTATTGTTTCTCCTTTTAAAGTTAAAATAACTTTTAGACGTTCTCAAGCTGCATTTAAAATGCCGTTGGATCGTACTTATGTTTTATAATTCATTCTTTCCTAAATTTATAAAACCTTACTATAATTTACCTGTTTAAAATCTATACATATTTATAATAAACATCTAAATATCTCCTCTCATTGAATCATACTCAGTAACTCATCAGTAATATTTAAAAATATATGTAGAGAGTAATAAAATTATAAATAGAGAGAGAGTAAACAATTAAATTTGCATTACACATTTTTACGAATGATTGTTAAATTTACAATTGTTAAAGTTCCATGAGACCTACATATGCAAACTTTACAAATAAAATGTTCTATTTCTCAATTCAACATTCGCTCGCTCTATCCGAAAAACATAAGAAATCAGACCCTGATATATAGAATGGATCAATTAATCACTCTTCCCCATAAAAGTATATTTGCTTATGTTTCTCATTCCCTATCTCACTCTGTTTCATGTCCGTTTGTGTTTTAGCGCGTGTGGTTTAAGTACCGGAGTTTGTTTTTCCTTCCTCTTCATTGTTTAAAGGATTTTTCCCACATCCCTGCTATCGGCATATATAGAAAAGAAGAAATGACAGAACCAACAATTAACCGGGCCCGATGACATATTTATTATTCGATTGTCTAAATTTTTTATCGTTGGCCTACAAAAATGATTTTCAACGGGGGTTAATGAGGCGTGATGACAAAATCATTGGGAACCTTTTCTTAATTTTTAACGTCATCTCTTTCTGACTTTACTTGTAACATCGTACCGAATCTTCCTTTTTTTATATACGCGCTTTATACATATAATATTAATAATATAAAATCAATATGCAATTGGTTAGACAATTGTCGAAAAAGACTTCTAGAATCTTCTATATGGGCAAGAAACTTTTTCAGTACCATCATCGGCCTGAAACAAGATTTATTAGTACCTCATTCCTTTTTTATTTTATCATAAATTATTTATATGAGTTCATAGAATGTTGGAAATAATACCGTAAGGATGTTGCTTTACATTGATTACATTGCCTTTCTAGCAAGGGACCCAATTTTATTTTTCCCCTAAATAAAACGTTTTATCGATCAATCTATCCGTGAACGTTGACTGTTGTTGAACTGGACGTATTAAGCGGAAACGGAGTTCAATTTTCCCACGGGTTGGGGGCGTAAAAAAAAGGAGAAAAACCTAAGTCCTCGGTGCCCGTCGAAGTCTCCGGGAGTAGGTGTCGGATGAGGTAAGTGGGTGACGCAACCGCAACCACGCCTGAAGATGACATTGCTGTTGCTGATGATGCAGTGGCTCGGGCGCATGCTCAACCTTCACCCGATTCCCGGCTTAAAGCCCTCCTCCGGTGAGCTTAACTCTAAGAAAGAAAACGCCTTTAACACTTTATCGTGACTTTAATCTTTTCGTAATTTAAAATGTTTTATAAATACGCATACTATTTAAATTTAATATCAGAATGTAATTTACTTAGATGTTAGTATTATTCCAACTAAGGGATTCTTAACAAAATGGCGGATATGACAACTTCCAAATGTTCTAAATACAAAAAATGATTAAGAAGATTTCCCATTGTTCTTCTAAAATTTGCTCACAATTTATTCTTTATTTTGAAACATTTTGAACCAAGGTTTGTCTGAATTTTATCATTTCTTCAGGGTTTTTGTTTTAGCATAATGAATAAATAATAAAGATTGCATTTAGAAACGGAAACAAATCAAACCAGGCGACTTTTATATAAAAATTATATTTAGAATAGCTCTCCAAAAAGTACTAAACTGGTATGTAAATCTCATTTACAATTGCTGATTCTAGGTATGCAAGTTCGATTCAGTGAACAGTTATAATGATAAGGAAGCCAACTCAATCAAAGGATAATCGCAGATTCGAAATTGTGTACATTGAGAAAATAGTTATGTAACTATTCTCCGATAAAAAGAAAGATTAAACATAACTTTAATTGTTTATGGTGCCTGTTGCCCATTTGTTAACCACGTGCAATGTATGCACTTAGTTATATAACGAGTATTTTCCATAGAGTGGTTTATTCAACTGGAATCGCTTTAATTGAAATGCGTCCGGTAATAATTCATATTATAATTTAATACAAAACTAATTACTGAGATTATTCGGAAGTTTTTATATTTAGCCTGATTGCACTTTTTATGCGTAGGGGGCAGAGAATTTAAATAACGATATTCGTTGGATGCTTTTGTCTATACGTAACTAAAATCTTTAATAACATTTGTTATGCAACTATCCAAGATGGTCTTGGATTTGTTTATTATGGAATCAAACACGTTTTCTACCTTTTATAAATCATTTTTGACCAACGGAAAAGATGATAAAACTTGAATGTTAATACTGTAAACTTAATAAACAACGATCACAACACGCCGATCATGAGTGTGGGCGGTCAATACACGATTAAAATGTCGTGAGATGCTCATAATATTAAGGGTTTTTCTATTTTTTGAAAAAATTTCTTTGGATTAGCGGGGTCATTATGAACCCTTGAGAGCCAGAGCTAACTAGGCTAGAATGTCAATTACAAATATATTGGGTCGCTCGTTCGGTAAAAAGTTTTACAGCTTTCCTAGTCGCCTTGGTCCCATCCTTCCGAATTCTACCCTTTTACAAATAATTTATTTTAATGAAAGAAGGATCCTAAACATGCCTATAAAAGATAAACTATTAACATTAAACGCAATAAACAGTCATCACCGCACTCCGATCAATGTAAATCAATGGACAATGTAAGAAGAGATTTTCTGATCAGGTTTTTACAAACACAGACGGACGGTTTTGTGTCAAATATTATTAACATTTTTTGTTTGTTCGGAAAGTCATTATTAACCAGCTGGATCGATTGAACCCTTGTGAGGCAGAACTGACAATAACATAGTAGACATACATCCTCGTCACCTCACCGCTATCCTTCCGATTTTCTAAATTTTATCAATCTTGTAAAAATCAATAAATGAAAAAGATTAACACTAAACAGTCATCATGCCATTTCACCTCATGGACACGTGTGAATGATACACAGAAATGATTAATAAAAAGGAGTCAGTAAATCACTACTGACCTCCATGAAGATTGAAACTCCACAAAGTTTATCTGCAGGACGATCAACAAACAGAGTTTTATATTTTTTGTTGGGGAAAGCATTGTTGACGAGCTGGATCATTATGGACTCTTGTGAGTAAGAGCCGGCAAAACCATGGCAAGTCATTATGACTTTGTAGACTTGATCCTTCGTTTGCCCGCTCTGCAGTACCGCATCGCCTGGCCCGTATCCTTCCGATCTTGATCAATCACGGTTTCTACCTTTTATAAATCTTCTAATGAATCTATAAATTAAAATCCTAACAGCATTGCAAATCATACATACATTGGAATTAGCGACAAACAGTCATGATTAAAATCGAAAAAAGAGGCAGTTTTATGTCTTGTCTTTGGAAAATCATTATTGACCACTATTCCGTCCATTTAATCGTTATGGACCTTTGTTACCGTGAGCCTTCCTTAACTTGTCTAATACGTCAATTAAACTTGTGATCCCGCTACTTCGACGTACTTCCATGTTCTGCAGTCTCGCCCAGATCCAATTTCCAGTTTCTGATCTTCCTTGGGTCCCCGGTCGATTTTTATGATAGGTCAGACGCCTTGATGGATCGCGGGAAACGAGATTAATAGGAACAACCACATTATGATGTATATCTCAACCTCCACGTTTACATTACAATCCACGCCTCCTCTTTTCCCATTCATCAATGCGGCCCACTGGCCCTATTTCTAATATAAACATGACGGAAAGCCTGATTATTTTAGCATTTCACAAATTAGGTTTTGCATAACTTGTTAACACCGCCGATTTAAGAAATACCCCTTGGATCTGAATAATGCATGGCCAAACAAACACAAGATCCGATCGGAAGCTTTTTGATGATAAAATTGATACTATCGATGTAAAGTGTACTATCCTCAACTCACAAATTAATGATCCAATTTGAATTTCCTAAAGTGAACATCAAGGAATTGATGGGCAAACACTGAAGTACCTGTGCTACTTTGGCGAAGCAAAAATATATTTGTAGTTTGGTAGCGCTTTAAGGACAAAATTTATTCTCATCTCGAAGAAGAAAATTCTCTTTTATTATGTGTTTTATTTTCACTCATTATATTGATAAAACACAATTGCAATAATAATCTTTGCAATATATATGAAAATTAGCTTTTGTTTAGTTGGTGTAGCTGTTGTTTTAAGAGAAATAGGTTAAGAACTGAGGGCAAAGGATTCAGATTCTTCCACAGTGCTTTACACATTGATGTTCTTTCTCGCTAGGTTGCTTTGGTCTTTTCCTTCCATATGACATCCAAAGGGCTGTTAGTTTAGTCCATGTTTACTGTTACGTCATGATAAATGATATAAGCAGTTCAAATATGTTTGCCACATCCTTAGCTCCCGATTTCATCCTTGGTCCATTTCAGCGAAGTAAAAGGCTGTACTGCAAAAGTTGTTATCACTGATTTAAACAATATCTATACAATATTACAAACTGAAAACCCAGAAATTGTCTTGCTCCATACGAATGTTGTGTCAACTTGAATGCACGCGCTTTGTATACACGCTACCACTTTCACTACTTTCTTAAAATAGTATTAAATCTAGACTGAAAGAATGTCTTTGTAATTTATATATTTAGACTCCACTTATCGCTTGGAGACCTTTCCAGCTGCTTCCAGCTTTTTGCGTTCTTTCGAATGGGTTGGTTCAATTTTGTTCCAACATACTGACAAATTCACTAATCTTGTGGTCCCGCAGGAGGGAAAACTCAAAAGGTGGAGTTCAAAGAGTTCAAACACTTTTCGACTTTTTTATCTCAACTAAAAATCTGAATTAATTACAGACAAATGGCCTTCCCAATTCACTTTAGCGTTTCTCCTTGGGATTGTTTTATTTCTTTGTTATTTCTAGTGATTTTAGTTAGGTGATACAAAATAATGATATAAATAATATAATTATTTAAACAACACTATACAATTTAAAAAAAGGAGTACACAGAAATAGCCTTATTTAGGAACGATTGTTGTATTAGGTAGCAAGCCTATTCCCCATTTATACGGAGTCAAATAGCTGTTTATTTTTACTATTCTCCTAAATGTTATTGTGATGTTTCTGTAACTATATTTTTGAACTTCATTTATCCTTTGGTGTCCTTCATATGTTCCTCCAGCTTGCTTTTTTTTTTTTTATTCTTTCGTATGGCTTTGTTATCTTTCCCAGTTATTTCTGGTGTTTTTAGCATCGAATAAAGTAAAGTCAAAGATTGAAACAAGAGAAACACATGTTCTTAAAAAACAGGAGGCCTAGAAGCTTACTCAAAATCTATTGTCGTATGATGTTGCTACTCGTTCTCTATACAGACCCAAAGAGTTATTTCCTACTTGACTAAATATTGTTAAATACATGATGAGTGAATGTCTTTGAATTTTTTATGTTTGAAATTTTTGTCAGTCATGATTCGCCGTTGTTTAAAGAATAGTAATTACTTTTGAGAGAATAAACTTTCCTAGTTTCCTCCATCTCACTTTATCTGTTGGTTCCCAGCCCCATTTTCTTCCAGCTTGCTTTGCGTCTCTGCTTTCCTTCTTGTTCGTTAATTTGGTCTATTTTTGTTCTTTCGTCCTGGCAGTGTAACATCCCCAGAATCACTTTAGCATCATTGTTGTGCTGTTTTGACCACATCATTTTATTTGGTTTTATTTCTTATTTGTTTATTGGTCTTTTAAGGTGATTGATAGCGTAATATATGATTTATTTTTACTCTTTTGTCGGTCTTTTTTGGAGAGTGCTCCTTACGCAAGGCTGGTAAGTACGCAATGGCAGGTTCTCAGTTTTTTTATCCCACTTTTTAATATTTATTTTAAACATCAGTACTATTTTCCAACCTTGAGTTATTCCGTTAATAGATTGTAGTGTCCTTGAATGAGATGATTTGTATGAGATAAGTGGCTTCTTACCCAACGCACGTCTTTTTGTTCACTGCATTTGTGCCAAAACCGTTATTTGCACTCTTATTAGATCTTTTACATATTTCATAATTAAGGTGTATACGTGATTTCATATATTTATCACCATGGCGATTATTGGCACAATTTTTTTTTTATTTGTAACCAGACTTCGTTGACGAATTGCCCCAAATCGTTGATTTTGTCCTCTGATTTGGACAGTGGTTTCACCCCCATAGGCACGAATGATATCCACCAATGTTTAGGATCAAAGGTGTCCTGGATGTTTTCAGCAGTAGTAGTAGTTTGGGCGTGACCTTCTCAGCGAGTCTCATCCTCACTAATTTAGCGGCCCGCTCCTCCTCGCTTCATTCTTTCTCGTTCCCCCTTTTTCTCGACACCGGCCTTGTAGCCCCTTTATTTACAAGCTCTCCACGTGATCCCTTCCCCGCCTACATTTTATACTCGGTTTTGCTCATCTGCCACGTGATTCACCTTATTGTTGCAAAAGACCTTCTTCGCATTTTTCAGAGGGCCGTGGAATTCGAAGGCTGAGATATAAATATTTGGCCACCTATAGTTATTTTTTTAAACGTCCTCTAAAGTCTAAACAAGAGACATATACTTTTTTACTTTCATATCACAATATGTTAGTTTCAAAAATATATTATTTTTAGTCTCCTATAAACAAGTTACTCTAAATTGTCTGCTGAAATGGCAAAAGAACGAACTTAGTTCGTTTTTCAATTATTGAATAGAAATGTTAATAAAGCTTGACAAATTCTTTGGTCATTAAGTTGCTTACCTGAAATAGAGACCGCATCAGGGTTTGCAATAAAATAAGAGTCTGTTAAATGGTCAATCTGACTTTGCATCGATCACACCAAGAGACAATTTGTCTTGTGTACTTTCTGACGTCTGTGTTAATATTTCCACTAAATGTACCGACAAGAATTTATTCTCATAGGCAAAAAAACATTTACTCAGTGGAGTGTTAAATTCTTAAACCTAGGAGTATTTACTCCTACAATTATGTATATCAGGTCATTCATTGCTGTTGAGTACTTGAATAAGCCCTTAGCAATGGAAGAATTGAGGTCTCTTCTGAAGAAGGCACTACTCGGTAAAAATGCTGAAATGGATGGTATACTCTATGAATTTTATAGAGATGCTTACGATTTTTCAAGATAAAGTTTTTAAGATAAAGGTTAATGGTATTTGTGAGCCTGGAAAAGTCCCGCAAAGTTTCAGCAAGTCTGTTACATTCCCATTGCACAATAAATGTTGTAAAGATATATAGCTAGTAAATCTCGTGACATGTCATTTTCAGATAGTATAACCAAATAGTTTATTAACATTGTTCTGGGGCTTGGATCGAAAGAGAAAAAATGCTCAAGGAAAATCAGGCGGGTTTTCAAAAACGGATTCAGTACAACCGATAAAGACACTTTTAAGTCTGCCTTTGAATCTCCTGCATGGGAAGCAAACGAATTATTTTAATTACAAAAATAGCTGAATTAATTGAGCAATATTATAGAAACACAGTATCTGTAGTTTGGACAAAGGAAGGGGACAAGTTCTTTCTTTGCAACACAAAACAATTGTCAATTGTTGAATCGCACAGTCGCTCCCGAGAACTCCGCTCACGTTTTGATTCTCAATATGAGAGCTGACGCACCTCCGCTTACGACGGTATAGTGTTACCGCCGAAGCATTGGTGTAGAGGCGCCCCAACTCCTAAGGGCCAAGACAACCACGCTCACCGCTTGGTCTACTCAGAATGGTCGGGCCCGCATTGTGTATCGGGTCGTATGCCGCACTCAAATGGCTAACAGCCTGTTCTCCCGCGTACTCCCTTGAAATAGAAGACACTCTATCTCGCAGAGTATTGGGGCTTCCCCAGCGTAGAAGCTACCGGATCCGCCGTGCCGAGGTTTTTGTTAATGGAATTGCTAACCACCTCCTAGATAAGCACCGCCTACGGTAAAAAAAAAACCCTCCTGTCATGCGCATTCAAAGGACGCCACAGGCCTAGCCTAGGTGCTCCGATCCTTCGCTTCCCCAAGAGTACCACGGCGGTCATACGCACAGCAATGCAAAGCATACTCGAGTCAAAGCAACCGATTTATTTCCCGTTCCCGTTCGTTTACTCACGCATTCGGGAGACAATTCAGCGTAATCACCGCGTCCTCAACGCTTACACGCTGCCGTCCGTGAAGCCGGGGTAATAACGCTGGCCATACGCAAGCTTCACGAAGGTCACAAACATAATACAGCTCCTGTTTAAGTTCCCGCCAGGGGCGTCACCACGAAACCATTCCCAGTGTAACGAGGGCTGATTTTGAAACTGTTCAGTTATCCCGTGGTGCAGAAGGTCATACACCCTCCCCTGTCTACACAGACAGCATCTAGTGCACTGGCCCTCGTGTGACTCTGCTAAGGCACCCGCCACTCATGCCAACCTGGGCCGACATGAGTATAGCTTGTACTTTAAAGGGGTTGCCACGCCCTCTGGGCTACAACATTATTTTGTGCCCGGATACCCCCCTTGCAACCAAGGGTTGGGAGGGGTCACAGGATAGAATGAAGGAACCCGCATTGAGAACAAACGCCGTGGATGAGGTGAGTCGTTGCAGGGTTTCGAGCCTAAAACCAAACTATATCACCCGGCGTCGCCGTAGTTGCACACATAGCAAGGCACGATAAAGAAAATGTTTTTCTGAAATCTATATCACACCAGACCGCATCACACGATATCTGAGTAATTATAATTATCGTGGGGTGTCGGTGGCGCTCATCACTGTAAGGTAAAGGTCCCGTGTTCGAATCCAGCGGCCTTGCATTCAAACCCGACATACTTAAAATGTTTTGTTTTTTCTTTAAAAACACCGGCACCCTGAGGGTTGATGAATCACAATTGTTTCATCTTATCCATATTTTGGAGTGGGATATATATTTGAATAGAAAGCTAATAAGTTCTAAGATGGGAATGGGATCTTTGTCACAAAATGTTTTTAAACATGATCCCTTACCTATAAAGGCAAAGTATCTGTAGTCTGTTAAAATTTATTTGACAGTGCGTTCAAATCAGACATTTGTTATGCACCACAAGTATGAGGATGCAAGAATATGATGAAATATTTTTGGAGAGATTTGCCATTTACTTAGAAACCCGGAGGCGTTCAGTATTTTGCAAAAGAGTACAGATGCACCTTAATTACCTAAGGTACTCACTGCAAAATTCGTCACTGCCGATTAAAAAACAACTAATACAATATATCATTGACAAAGAAATATATTGTTTCAAAGAACTTTTGTACAATATGTACAGTTAACGTGTAAAAAAGATAAGAAGAAAAAGAAAAAGAGTAAAGAAAAAACGTATATGCAACGTTTATAGATTGTATAAAATTAACATTTCGACATAATTTTAATTAAACGGAACAATGCATGATGTATAAAGTATACATGTGTAGTAGTACAAATGTATAAAGAAATTAATATTGAACAACTTAGAGATAGTAACTATATAAACGATAATAACAAACGATATTGTATTGTCAATTGTGATGAAGACAAGGTGTAAGTTATCAATTTAAACTATGTAGCTGTTAGAAGAAGGCATAAATGTTCATCATGTAATAGGCATGTTGTTGAGAATATATATCATTTTGTTTGTGAATGTCCAATCCTAAACGAGTTCAGATATAAATGGACGAGATTTATAGTAATATAATGGATTTCATTCATTGAATATTTCAATTTGGTAAGCAAAAATGTTCTGAACTAGTCAATTACATTATTAATGACTGTAAATATATAAAATAATTAATAAACGAATTTAACTATTTGCAGTAGTAGTAAGTAGTATTGTAACAGTAACTAGTAAATATTTTGTCGATAGATCCAATATTGAATTAATTAATTGCTTAATGAACAAGTAAATGTTGAATTAATTAGTAATTGTTATGATTTTAGTTAAGATTTATTGCCACTATTGTTGATAATATTTACTTAATATTTTTTACACTAAAATTATTATTATTAAAATTATACATTTAATATACCCTGTTATAAACTTCAATTTATATTTATAGAAATAATAATATGTAAATAATGTTTCTACACAAGATTACAAAATCGTTAAAATAATAGCATATTAAATATTATGCTGTGTTATAAATTCAATTAAGATTTGTTAACACTATTTTTCATAATATTTATTTGATGCTTATAAATTAAAATTATTATTAATCAAATTATTATGTAATATTCTATGTTAAAAAAACTTCAATTTATCTTTATAAAAATAATTTATATGGAAATAATGTTCCTATACCACATTACAAAATTGTTAAAGCATGAATATAATTTCAGTTGATTTATTATCACCATTAATTACCGTTTTTAGTTGAGACGAAAAAAAGTTAATGGCACGAGAGGGATTCGAACCCACGACCTTCGGCTAGATACGCCGCTGCTCTACCACCTGTGCTATCGTGACCTCGATCCACTCGGACATCAACTTCCATCTCAACCTCACCTTACGAGTTTTCTCTCCTTTTGCCATATTTCAATTGGTCGAGCGTTTATTAATTTATTATCACCATTGTGGACAGTATTTCAGTGGTATACCTTGTTGAAGGGCTGAATCATTGTTTTCAAAAAATAGTTGTATATAAACTAAAACTAACCTCTAAACTAAATGATTGAATTGGTAGTACATGATAATTTATTAGAAATTAAGCCAACTCAGCAGTCGAGCTACCGTCCATGGTATTTGTGTTTTAAGCTATTGTGCATTTAGTATTTAACTTTTTTTGTAAGGTCTTTTGGAATGTAATAATAATGAACCCTTTTCTATTCTGTTCTATTCTATTCTACATTGTTTTATAAATTGGTTGCTAATATATTGGGTTCTTCCAGAAATAGAATTGAAAAGTTTCATGTTCGGTTCCATTAAAGTATTTACCTTTTTTTAGTCATTCCCAACTGAACGTATATTGATCAGTTGTTTGGGGAAAGAAGCTCTAATAAAAGTAATCAGTCTGAGTATTTATCTTCAGATGATAATAACTATGAAAAACCAACAACAACCACAGGAATGTCAACATCAGTCGAATGTCTTAATATTCGAAGAAAATTCCCTAAAAAAATTGGGGCACTTTTACACTGGCAGAACTATTCCGAGGAGCTGCAATTTCTTATTTCTTTTTCCGGCGGCGTGTCGGACAAAAGAGTGGCACCGGGGATTCAACATCGGACAATCACTCTTGTACCAGCCTTGACACAATCTAAAATACTTATCGTCGTGACCAGACCATCACCCAGACGTAACATACTCCCACGTCCGCTTTCAATTTCGTATTTGCTTTTTGTATTCAAACTTATAGTCAGAATGCACACGGGGGAAATACTATTTAGAATTCGTTGACTTGTCAAAAAATGGGAAAAATTTGTTTTCTGGGATAAAAGATGTTTTATTGTATCGAATTATACTTCTGACAAAATTTAATTTGTTTAATATTCAGAAAAAAGCCAATAACTTGCAATCCGTGAAATGAACGGGCTGCCAAGGAAATGTCGCTATTTTTTAGGCTCTCTGTTTACTTATATTGACAACAACATACATAATTCCCAGGATTTCAATTTACATATAAATCGTCCTTTTTGAAATATTGCCGTTTCTGGATTCACTGAGGATGAGAAAATAGATGCTTTGCTAGTAATGGTAGTTCGCCGGTTGATATTAATGCATATATTCGGTATTGTTCGTTACCTTTTTTCGTGTAACTAAGAAACGATTCTAAGCTCATCTTTTTATCTGGGAGAAATTATGAGATTAACAAATGAAGGCATTGTATTATTAAAGAATACGCTGTTTCTCATAATTTTCTCCATTTAGAGTCGGCAAATACGAAAAATGGCAATATCCTCAGTTGCAACTCAATCTTCCCTTAAGGCTGGCGTAATTTTCACCTTCCGAAAAGAGGGATCCGACCAAAAGGAAAGCGGCCCCCCGGGATCGCAACTGTGCCACGGTCAAATGCAAATTTATGCCTAAGCGTGAAGAATGCGTGATGAATAGACTTACTAGACTTTAGATAGTTTAAACAAATTATCTTCTCCGTATTTAAATAAAAAATATACCGCCCTTGTTCAAGTGCCGGGTCTAATGTGTGTGTGTCTATAAATCCCTGGCCTCTTCTCAGATATTAATTATTTGATATTGCATCTCCGGACAGCCTATTTTCCATTCACCAAGGATAAAATTATAAATAAACAATATTTTAAAATGATTAATTATCGGTTGAACATAGTTTCAATTTCACAAGAAATGTATTCGTATTCTGAATCTTTCAAAAATGTAGTGGATTTTTTTG
This sequence comes from Cimex hemipterus, assembly GCA_039619505.1. NCBI lineage: Eukaryota > Metazoa > Arthropoda > Insecta > Hemiptera > Cimicidae > Cimex > Cimex hemipterus. Next base: position 35,268,433 of record CM077102.1, read on the forward strand.
TAATTAACGAACTAAATAGAAGAACCGTTTTCATTCGTTCGGTCTTACATTTATTTGCATCATGCAATTAGTAATATTAATGGGCATGCTGATTAACACAGGGCACGATTCCGAAACATATTTCACTATAGAGAAAGGAGCAAGATCAAAGCGGATCCTCTTACATCAATCGAATAGCATTCAAATGTCCAAAATGTGAAAAACACATTAACTAGTATACGATATCTACCAGTTCGTGTTGAGAATATCTTCTATGAGGTAATATCGATTTAAAATTAAAAATCGTTTGCTGATTGTTGTGGACAGATCTTGCTGATTTCATTATAATAAATAAATAAAACTAGAACCTGTAACAGTTTGAATAATAACAAAACTCATAAAACTAATAATAAAAAACATAATTAAAAGACAATGGCAGGCGTCGTTGTGCCGGATCAGCAGGCCGTTTATGTATAATATATGTAAATGGTGATGTAGAATTATCGAATATTGCCCTAATAAAGTTAAAGTGATTGGTACCTAAATTTAAATAAGAAAGAATGTAGTTAGAAATCAATCATATCACTGAATGGGTTTGCTTTTAGGAACTTATTGCGTTGGGGGCTGAAATGATCTAGTTGTGGTAGTACCCAGAGCAGAACCTGGGCACAAACAAAGTGGGTGATTCTCGAAGCCTGGCATTAATTTATTATAAATTATAAACTCGAACACCGTAGACTACGAGAAGTGTGCTTGTATATATATACACGTAGGCAGATTTGAACTTAACTTCAAACCATCTATGGAAGAAATTGAAAATCCTTTACACCCAACGGCCATAAATGACCCAAAGACCTCGTTGTTTCATAGATTTCGAGGCAGGTACTTTTCATATTTTCCAGCATTTGTTAGGATCTGCATGCATAGCAGAATCTTGAAGGAAGGAGGAGAGTTTGCGTTTTGATCTTACCGAAATGTTTGGGTAAATAAAACTCATAAATGAGTTTCTCCGTTTTTAAGAGAATCCCTTTGCTTTCTGACGTATAAGGAGAATTTCTTTTGCCTTGATTAAATGTCTTGGTTTAATAGACCACAAATTACAACCATTAAGAAACAATTTTCTCTTGCATTAAATAATTCCTTCTTCCCCTAGCTATGTACAAGTGTTACCTCACGCTGATACCTCAACAAAATTATGGATTAAGTCCAAAGGAAAGCAGGCGAAATCAGATTCCACAAACTACTATACTTTTCACAAACTATTTGTTTTTTTATTTTTTATTGTAAATCGTTGAACCAAGATTGGTAGTTACTCGTTTCCTATGATTTTGCACTGCCGATTCTCAGACTGTCAAACAGTCCAGTCAAAATTCATCGAACGACCAACCTGCTGGGGGTATTCCATAAATAAATATCTTATAAACAAGATTTACGAACTATTTTGTTTCTTGAATTGGTACGGATTCAATTTTGAGTTTTTTTACGGTTTAGTAGCCAACCAAAGCGCACCGTCGCTAGTGAAATTTTCACAGATAACCGCCGGAAGCGCATGCTTGAAACTCGATGTTTGCCCATTGTCCGGAACGTCTGTGGCGGCCTGGCAAAAATACGGGCAATTAGCCCAACTACTGTAATTGCCGGGTCACGATAAGCCGGACTAACTACGCTTTTCTGTCTTCGCGTGTTCACAAATAACTGCGACCTTTGTGGTGACTGTTCAGCCAAAAGTGGTTCGCAATTATATCTATCCTCGACGTTTTTGGAGGAGCCTTTTTAGCGAAATTGATAAAAAGCGGCGTTATTACGCCCTCCCTTCTATAATGGAAGAAAGGCTTCCTTTCTCTCTTTTACAATAAGTATAGCGATAAGCCCGTTCTCGTGAAATGCTTTTTCAGGGCATGATCGATTCGTCCGATACTTGTGAGATAAGGGCGAATACCGTTATCGTGAGGATCTGTGATTCCATAGCCGCAGGATAAGTTGACCACCTTTACCGCCTACGACAAACAAATCTTTATAAACGCAATACCTCCGTATAGAGCAGAGGAATTTGACCCAGGATGAACGAACGACGCAAACAAAGAACACCACACAGGTCTAATTTGAGCATGATTAACTTAAAAGACAAACAATTGCGTTGGTCTCGCATCACGCATCATCAATTTGTTCTATTCATAATAATCTCATTACTTTGTAGGGAAAAAAGTTATCTTCATGAAACTGTCCACTGGTCATCAATTAAACACTTGAATTAAAACTATATATTAGAAAATCTACAAGACCTTAGCTTCATTTTAGCTACAGAAACAGTTGCAAAAAAATATTTGAATGTGCTGTGTGTTTTAAAATTCAGACTTCATCGCATTTGACCATAAAAGCAAAATTTTATTATATTAGTATAAAATTCAAACGTAATTTGTATTTCGATCGTTACGAGCATTATCTTGGGATGGTCTGGTATTAAGGATAAGGGGGTCCTAGTTCTTTATTTAAGTTAAATAGACTCAATACTTTTCGGAAAGAATTAAGTCATTGACTCTCGCTGGTACAATTTAATTTCTTAAGCTCTTTTTCGTATGTTAGGTAAAATCTTTATTGAGCTGCATCATATTCGAAAAGGATATGGGTGGCTGTTTCCTCCTCATCATTACATAATCCGCAGATGGGGTCATCGTTGAATATGCGCATGTTGTGAAGATGTTTGCTCAGATGCCAGTGACCGGTTAGTAAGTCTTACGACTCCTCTGAGTTTATCCCTGTCCAACTGCAGCAGTGATTTTGCCAGTCTTGGCGAGGGTTTCATCATAAATTTACTGTGTTTACCGCTGCTCGAGTTTATAAACTCCTCCTTTTGTTTTATTTGGATCCATTCTGCGATGGAAGATATTATATTTGTTTTGTTATCCCAAATTTATGGGGGATCGTATGTATGGTCTTGCAGTTTCTCCTCTGGCCAGTCTGACTGCTTTCTCATTACCCAAAATTCTTCTATGCCCTGGCATCCAAGAAGTTGTGTTTTCCTATATTCTGCCTCTCCTTTACAGTCCGTTGAGACTTTACAGGATGTTGTAAAGAATGTTTTCGGGACCATGTAGTCAGTCCCCATTTCTAATAATGGGTGTCTGATTTTATTTATTATGGTTCTAAGCCCGAACAATTATGTTAATTAATTAATCCTATCCTTTAAATGATGTTTTCTCGAACAACTGTGTTTTCTTTTATTTATAAGTTTACAACATTGTGCAGACTCAATATTGCAGGTTTGAGATCGTGGGCTTGGCCGAATTTAGGTTTTTGTAGCCAATGGGCGGTTTGAACATACGTTACCAGTTTTCTTGTGAAAAATTCCCCGATTTAGTTGGAGACGAGAACATGATTTGCATATGGATTGAGGTCTCAGACGAAAAATACTCGCAGATATCGTTTTGTTACGACTATCTATAACTGTTGAATGTTAATAAATACTTGGGCCATGAAATAATGAGGTAATGTGAAGGAGCGAATTATTATGCATGTGCATTAATGAATGATGGAGCGAGTGAGTGAGTTAATGAAGGGAGAATTAAGTGAGTGAGAGAACGAAAGCGAGCGACGGAGAGATAACATAAGTTAGTAATTGAGTGAGTCTGTCAGTTAATGATTGCGTTAACCAGTAGGTGAGATAATTGGTGAACGAGCGAATGAGTGTGTGGATGAATGATGAAGCAGGGTAGGGAGTGTGTGTTTTAGTTAAAGAAGAAGCACTTAGTGAGTGAAAAAAAGAGTAATTGACTTAGTAAAGTAAGCATTGAGTGAATGTGTTAGTGAATAATCATCAAGTGAATGACTGAGAGAATAGAGGGAGATAGAGAGTGAGAAAGAATAAGTCACTAAATGAGAGATTATGTTAGAGATTGAGATAGAGAGTATGTGGTGAGTAAGTACGTGTGTTAATGAATAAAGAAGGGAGATAAGTAGAGCTAGGGAGATATTAAATTTCTGAGTGAGTGTTAATGAATGAAGAGGTACTATGTGCTGAGTGAATGACTGTTAGTGGTAGTGAGGAAGTGAATAAGTGTGAAGCGTATCGACCGACTGAGTGAGAAAAAGGGAGAGAGAGTTTTTGTGGGTTTTTATATGGTTTTACAAGGACATGGCAAATTCTATTTCAGGGATACACATAAACCATTAATAATATAAGGAATATTATGCTTCGATATCCCATTAGCATTTTTGATGTAACGGTCGGCATTTTCAGACAGCCAAAATAGCGATTATTTTTGGAGCGATGAAGGGATTTTTAAAGGAAAAGAGGATAAATAACAAAAATTGATGTCGGAGGCTGGGGCTGGTGTCCGTTGAGGGACATTTGCTGACAAAGAAATGAAAGTTGTTCTCCGTGGAGGTTAGAGAGGATGACACGGGCCCATCCCGGATACAAGATAAGGTAAACCAGTACCACTTTCTAGGAGCCCTCCTCCGCCGAGTCGCGGCCACCTGTGATTCCAATATATTAAGGATTATTATAGCTATTACGGCACGATCCACCACAGAGTTTAGGCGAATTATTACTGTAAAAAGGCCGACTTGATTCGTTTTATTTTTATCTTTTTTTTTCTTTTTTATTTAATACGTGCTACTGAGTGTACATTTAAGAATATGTTTTTTTTCTTTTTCGGCAGTATAATCAACCGAGTCGATTGACATTATTTGACAGAAAAGATTGTCTATAACTGGAACTTTCCAGGACATCGGAGCCATTTGGACTCCATTAAAAAACAATATATTCGACCTGAAATAACAGCCTGAACTTAATCTATAATATATTGATGCCAATATCAATAATCTTAAAACAGTGTTGTTAATGGGTTCTCAATTTTGACCTTCTTTCTGTTGAATGTCCAATAATTTGTGTAAAACTCGTTAATTTAATCATGTATATCGAGTAAAAATATGTTACAGTGATAACACCTAAAATATTTTTTAGTTCTTTTTCGTTAAAAGTTGCGATAAAATTATATTCAACGTCTCGTAAGAAATAATAAATTTGCACGTTATAAATTCGCAAAATAAACAAAAAAAAATATTTTGAAGTGTATACAATTGCACATAAACAAATTTCTTGAAGTCCTAGAGGTCAGAACTGTCAGAACCGGAATATCTCTAGCACCAAGAAGTCTTATTATCCCAATAGGGTCATGTTTTACGTTTCGGAACGCGTGCCATTTCCTGTATAGTACTTTCAAAAAATTTCAAATCGAAAATATAACAGAATATCAGTGGCAATGAAAAAAAAAAGTCAGACCGATATCTAATACGAAACATATATAGCATGAGCCGTTTTTACATATGAATTTAAATGAGGATGAGTTTTACGAGAAGTATTAATAAAGTTTAGCATTTCTGGTTACTTAGTTTTCAACACATCTGTCTAATCTGTATGTCAGATAAATTTTCTTTGCAACATTTAAAGAACTAATTGTACTTTTAAACTTAGCCTAGTTGAGGTCATCATATTAAGAGTTTTCGTCTATTTAATTTATTTTCCCTTGCGATACGACAGGGAATAAAAAGTAAAAAGTAAACTGATTATTCATGCATTCATTGAAAGTCATATTTTATTTTAAAACAGCGAAGTTTTTCATGAAGAATTTTATGGTTCCCGAGCATGCTTATCAGCAAGTAGTGAAGAGTACTTAGATTATTGCACGGAATAATTTACATTCGTATATACTGTGCTCATTGTTGCGGAATTTAGACATAAATTCCTCTTGGTTTTGACCAATTATGGTCACTAAATAATTTTATTCCACATCGACGTAGTTTTGGAGAGTGGCCTAGCGGAACCATTGGTGCAGAACCGCCAAGTTTTTTAACCAAAAGAACAACAATATCGAGTTTCATTCAGCCTTAAAGAACGGATTCATTTATATGAGAACTAAATATTTTATTTTTTAGAAATCTAATTATTTTCTAGAATCCGTACATTTTATATCTTCCCCATTAAATGCTAGTACTCAAAAACGTACCCTAGGTCCTAATCTTTCTACTATATAGGCACTTGACGTTGTTACTGAGAATGCCGCAACAGATGGAAAATAGAGATCAACTATTCAACTTAATGATGACGTTAAATCGTAATTATTTACCTTTACGTTTTAACCAAATACCGTCAGTATCTCAACAATCCTTAACAACTCCAGATACAAGCCGTCGTCCCACAAGGCAGAATTGGTTTCGCCCTTTTATCATTTTTACTGCTGACTTACTTACACACCATAATGCCGTCATTAACCTACCGGGATGATACAGCAATTTTGTCTTCTAACTCGAACCATATCCAAGCTACCTCCAACATCCAACAACACCTTGAACTTATCGAAGACAGGTCCTGGACGGTACATCTACAACAAAGAAATACCGATTTGCATTCAAGTTAAATACTTAAGGCTATATCCATCCTGGGTTTTAATCCCCATACAAGACTTACAGTACAACTACTTAAGTTACACGTTAACGACAGAAGACTTAGACAACTAGAAAACTTCTGGGACCTACATCCTAATCTAATCTAATACAACAATTTACCGACCATTTTAGATTTAACGAGAGGCTGCCATCATCTAGAATCGAATCTTTCCAATCAAACGTCCAATCGTCAAAGTTCCTTACTACGTTACTAACCTCACTATCCACTTTCCTGCTGTCAACGAACTGTTCCCTGCCCGAATCCAACAGTTTCACTCAAACCACCTGGAATTCCCATCCCGTCGACCCGCCATATCGACTTTTCGACCATGGCCTCGAGACCTCATTGTCGCTTGCTTAATTCTTCACACTGAGAGCCGGCAATGGCTGGTGACTTGAACTCCCATCGCAGCGCTGGCATTAGCGTTAGTGCTGTGACCGAGTGAAAAAACATTTTGAGAACACAAAAATCTAGACATTCTTTTTTTATATTCTACCTGTTGAAGACCTAGCCATAACCATCCCAATAATTTAAATTCTATCCATCTCTGACTTCCTCCATGCTTCCTATTTATCTTGATGTATTTAAAAAAACGCCTGCGCCAATTTTTTAATCGTCCCAATGATCGCTTAATATTGAAATATTATTCAGCGATTTATCTGTGTAATATTTTATTGCTGTTCTTACGATCTTTGGATGCCACCTTCTTCTCCCCGCGAAACCTGAATTTAACCCCTTTAGAATTAATTGGAGAAGGAAGTCCGGTTCTTCCAAGAAATCAAGATAGCTAGCCGTCCTGCATTATTGTTGTAGGTGGTTCCCGATTGTCTGATATCTGAAGGACTATGGAGCTGAGATTTTGTCCGTTCCAGGGTATTGGACGCATTCAAGATTTGAGTACATCTACAGGATCGTTTTAATCGTCTTAAAGGAAGGGAGGTATAAGGTTGTGCAGGCTATTGCTAGTTTGCTTTTGATTTCAGGTTCCGGAGGAACATTTAATCGAGGAGACATGGTATCGAGATTCAGAGATCTTGTGGCATAGTTCTCGTGACAGAAGTACAATAATTTGGTCCTATCGATATCGATCTTTATACCGGTGGTCTAACCTATCGGTGGTGTTTTGTCAAGAAGTAGTTCGATATTCGGTAATATCTCGCAAAATTTCTGTGAACTCGGCGTACTTGAGATTTTTTGACATGCACACGTTAGGAAAGAAAACACTCACCTTCTAGAAAATCGATGGATTTTACGCCTTTTGTTTATTTTTTTATAAATTTATTAAATTTCGACCCACCTAATCCCCTCTTCTAATTGTTCGGTCCGAAAAGAAATAAATCGTGATTAAATGGCAGTTGCGTTTAAAAAGTGGCCTATACATAATTTGTAAACACAGAACTGAGAATCGATGATCGGCCAGAGTTGTAGAAACCTGTTAAGGGCGTGAAAAAGCAAGAGTTACTTGATACATGCTTTATTGATGTATGTATCATTACAGATTTCGCTATTGGGTTCTGTCTGTGATAATAAATGGAGCTGTACATACATCCAGTTGAAAATAAGATGACCTTTATGTAACTTTATACATTTTATTGTATTTATTTGTTTCTTTGCTTATTATGTATTATGTTCATTTTTTGTTTAAAAAGAATAGATTACATAAATCTCAAACTGCCTCATAAATGTCAAATTATACTATAAAAAATATATAGAGCGCAACGTAACAACGACACAACTCTTCGAATAAGGAAAATATAACTCTTAAATTATAAAATTGGTTGATTTTTTAATAGGCACAATTTAAAAAAAATCCATCCATTTTACACCATCCATCAAATCAAATTTCTGTTGAATAGAAACAAGATGCAGGTTTCTTAACGTGCCTTCGAGGAACAAATTAATTTTGTAAACCACTCGTAAAAATTCAATGTTCTCAAGCCAAACCAGCATCAACAGCCTATCGTCGTATATTTTTAAAATGAATCATTCGTTGAGTAATATTTCATTGAAGTTTAATAGTTGATGACGCTTAGGTTCAAGTCATTCTATGTCAGCACAGGGGCTTGGTTAACAAGTTATCAGCATGTTATTACACGAAGAAGAATGGCAATCGAACAACCGATTGGCAAAATTGAACGACCAAAGCAAAAAAAAACGAAAGCTTCACGTAATACAGAAGACAAGTTGTTAAAAGAAGGCCCACGGCAAAGAAATAAAATAATTTTACGGAGTGATTTGTTATGTTGAGAAGCGTAAAATTTCTTTCGGTATTCACATTTCGATAAAGGTTCCGCCGAGTCTGATAGAATTTCACGGATGAAGTCTTAAGACGGAGAGGCCATGAAACCAGGAAGGGTTTCAGGCCAGTTCTCATGGAGAGCCGTCGGGCCATAAAATGCAATAAACCTTCTTCGGGCGCAGTAGTCGACCATTAAGCCGCATCTTTCAACCGGCCTTTAATTAACAAGAGTGTCTTCACCTTTTTAACCAGACCACTTTACTATCCTCAACTCTGGGAGAGGAAATTAAAATAATTTCTGGATTTATTACAGAATATCATAGCGGAGTAAGAAAAATTTATTCCCAATTCACTTTTATGGCTTTTAAAAACCACAGCTTTGTAGGGACAGGTTTTTTCCGCTTCTTAGGAAAGATGATTTTTACGGGGATTGTAAATAACATTTAAATTAATAAAGCAAAAATACATAAAAATACTGCCATCGTTAATTTTGTTAAACGACAAAAATTAATTTCAGCAAATCTCAATTTATTGCTCTGAATTTGGGTTTGCCACTGAGCGAATGTGCCGAGAAACTTTGTACGTTAAATTAAATTAAATTTATAAATTTTCCAATATTTTTTCTGCGTTGTTCATGTTGAACACAAGTTTGTGCTTCAAACCATCTTCAATGATGAATACCTAGAAGTGCAGCGGAAACCAGCGAGCATCTATTGAAGATGGCGAAAAATCGAAACGAAAAGTGAAACTATGATGACTATAGTTTAAAACGAACTTAGGGTTCATCTCGCAAACTGACGATCGGTTTTCGTTGATTCTAAGGCGAACCTTCCTAGACCAAACACCAATGTTGATTCTTTATAAAGGTGTAATTAATAAACTCTAACCATTCTTGCTTGTGTACGAAATTTTTTGATGGTGACAATACCAAAAGCGTTTTGGCATATTCGGCAAGATGAGAAATAATTTGGTGCGCAGCAACACCGATCCGCACCAAATTCATCGGAGATAACTTTCAAACTCAATCCTCTGAATTGACCGCATGGTATTACCTGTATGAAATGGTAAATGCAGAAAAATAGATAATAATTCTTAATATCTTCCTTAATTCCAGTCTTAAAAAGTATCTTTCTTTGGATACCATCTTCCTTTTTGATGCAATTTGGGTATTGTACGACTGTTCATATCAATTCTGATTAAGGTCCTAGGAAATTTCCTCCCGAAAAAGTTGTATTCATCTATGATTATCATATATGAGCGCTAACGGCTTTTGCCCCCGTTGTTCACAACGTTAAAATTTCGATTACGACTTGCTTACCTAAAATTGAAGTGTATTGGCTACATCCATATTCTCCAGGCCTGTCACCAACTTAACAATAGCCTTAGGCGGTAAACTTTTGAAAACCGCCGGTCACCAAGCTTTTCAAAAGTTGATAATAGCATTAGGCAGATAAACTGAAAAGCGACATGTATCAAATAAGAGTTGACTTAATGGCTTAAAATTTATTTCACTGGTCAAATTATTTTTTCTTGGTTAATTATTTTGAAATTTCTACTTCAAGAAAGCGAGAGGGTTTTCCAGAAGACGTGCCATATTCGTGATTAGTTACTCTAATATCTAACGTTTGCGCGTTGTAAAGATTTTAACTGTGTTTGAATATTAATATGTAGACTGCAAAGAGTTTAGAAAAATACAAGTTATTAACCAATCGACGAAATAAAATATTTATTATCTTCTGACCCGCCTTGACTAATTGTCTCGTATTTTTGACTTAACTTAGATAAACGTCATCACCCTCCAAGCAAAATATAAGTTATTTGAATTTATCTGTATCGAAAGAATAAACCCGTCGAGTCTTCATTTCCTCTAACAATTAAATCCAATTCGTCGAGCACAGTTAATCAAACGTTGAGTCGCCTCGTGCCCGCCCTAAATAATCCCTTAATGAATTTATTCCCGAGGTTTCGCCGTTCTCCCCTGAGCCTTGAACACCTGCCAATTATCCACTTAAATGCGTATCCGCGAACTACATGAGTAACGGCCGTTTTGATGACTACCTGTTCATAAAAAATCGATTAACCCGTGAATGAAAAACGCTAACGCACACAATCGTCGGCGTTTTTATTGGCAATTTATTCTAACATTTGGAAGGAAGTAAAAACGTTGAAATAATTGCGAAAACATACGCACCGATTTCCGAGTGGACAGTTAAAAGACCTACAGTGTAAAACCTGTAGCATTAACTTGATCTAAAAAACATCAAAACACACTTTATGAATCAACAACATTTAAAAAAATTTAGAAAAGGATTGGCAAGATTTAAAACCATGTTGTCTATTCTATGCAGAGAGATTGCAACTAGTCACATTAATGGGTTCTTTACAAAACACTAAAGATTAGTAAAGTTTACTAAAGTTATTACTGATAATGACTGTGCATATAATTGCTGCTGTATTAAGTGCTTAAATCTATCTTAAATCTATTGTGACTTAAAATGTATGTAAAGTGTCCTTTGAGCGTGATATTTTAAAAATTGGCACCGTACAAGAGCTTGCCCCAGTTATAAGTTTATAATTAAAAATTAAAATATTGACATCATTAAATATTTTGATTATACATGTATTAAGAGTAGCAAGTGCTTAAAAAAAGGTTCAGAGTTAATAAATTTTCATTTTAATTGCATCGGTGTGAAATCTCTGGAGCAGAGTACGTGACTCGAATGGCCAGAAGACGATAAAAAACCTCTCGCGGCGCGGATATGCATCACTTAATTATCGTCGTTTTTCGGGCGGTTTCCGAATTAACCAATCGCTCAATTTACAAATGGAGGAAATTTTCTAATATTGCGATATACGATCCAAAACGTCCAATTAGTAGGAATGAAAGATGTAGGAATGGTCTAAAAACGGATTCCCGTTCCGACTCTTATGATACGGAACGGGAAAGAAATGCGACTGGGATAAATAGCCGCTGGCATCGTGAACGGCGGGTGAGAGAAACAAATTGATCAGAGATCTTTCAGCAGCAATATTGTCTTACACGGTTGACATCTATTACATCTATTAAGCAAGTAAACAGATTTTAATGAAATAAACGGTGACTTTGAAAGAAAAGCAGTTTTTAAGTGTCTTAAGAACGTCAGCAACATTAATGAGTCGTTCTTATCCATAATGATACACAAGATCTTTAGAGATTGGCTCACAATATATGGCAAGTAGAATACTCTTACGTCCATTTTCATAAAATGATAGACCGTGAACCATCCACCCTATTTTAACTTCTTCGACAATTCTACCATCAGTCCAGAAAGGTCGAGTCGCGATTATCCCGGGTATCTGCCAAACCATCGTGATAACTAGTGGATCTATGTCGGAAGTTAAAACGGAAATGGCTCTCCGCCCACGGTTCGACAAGAAAACTTTAACGACAGTTGAACCGAGCGCGTAATGGCAAGGAATGGGCGTGGGTGATGCTCCTCGAGGCGTGTGACCCTCAGGGCATTACTCTCTTTCTTAATTACCCCCCTCCGCGGAGATAGAATCGTTAATGATGATTTTTCAACAGAAGAAAAAGGTGTTTTCGTCCCACTTTCAAACAGAGAGACTCAACAGAAACCTTTCTTAACAAAAAAAGACATTAAGAACGCATTAGCTTTTTCTAATTATTAGCGAAACTATCAAGTGAGTTTCAAACAACAGTGAAAATATGTGTGATGTACCTACTTTCGGAAGGGAAGATACGTTTTTTGGTAGATAGTATCTTGGATTCTATGCCTTTATTGATGGAACCATCATCTCAATCAAACTAATACCGAAGCTTCAAATTTACCTTCAAATGCTGGACCTCCTTGGCTTTGAGCCTTGTATGCTACGTGCACAAGTTTTGTCTATAACCTAAAGGTATAAACAATTTATACTATTAAAAAAGCAGCGCTCTATGAAAACCCACACCCAAAAAGAAAGGCCAAAACGAACAATAAAGTACCAAGTTGGATAACTTGTTCATTTAATATAGCACCTAAAATTTTCAGGCGTGTGGCCAGATGTACAGAGATTGTTTCAGACCGTTTGAGCAAGTTCGGAAAAAACTTTAAAAAAATAATTGCCCAAATCTCCCAGTCGTACGCTCATATAAGCCGACTGACGTACCCGTAAATGTTTTGTTTGTTTTTTAAAAAAGCTTGTGGGAAATCAGAAATAACCGAACCAATATTATCACATGTTTATGATTTGTGTGTAGTCCAAGATGAAATTTTGAAGTTCGCGCAATTTGAGTTTATCCAGCTCAGCTTCATGTAAGTTTCAGTGAGGCAGATGCTATTTAATTTTTGTTAAATTTATAAAAATCATTACATCAAATTAGTCGAAAGATCTTTAAGGAGTCAACATAGTGGATTAGATCCTTGTATTCGTCCTTGGCATGACAATCCACTATGCTAATTCGGCTTCAGCAAATATTATATTATCGTCAGGCCGTACTGGACTTTCAGCTTGACCCCTGTAAAATGGGTCAAAGCAAGCCAATAAAAGTCCCTTTGTATTTCATTACTTTTAGACACTCCTAAGCTGCCATAGGCCGGTAATCCTTCTGTCTCACCTTCTTGTACATATTTTTGAATAAGGTGTTGTTTTTATACATATAAGCAAACATATTTTGTGAAAATAACAGTACAAGGAGCACTTGGAGAGTAGAGGAGAAGAGAACTTGGGCCGAGAAGGAAATCCTTAAGTACGATTTGTTGGGTGATATTTTGAAAATCGGGGTCCATCTGCTTTCCTCCCACACGTCGATCCTGGGGTCCGCCGTCCGTTTTCTCTCGGGCCGGTTCCGGGGCGGAGCTGCCGGATGCAAATGAGTGGAAAGGCAAAGGTTGTTCGGGTGGATCTTCCCTTCCGCGAGAGCGAGATGGCCTGTGTAACGGGTCTCGCTCGTCCCTCAAGGTGAACGGGTCCCGATGACCCGGATGTCGGAGGCGTGGCCGGCCCCGGACCAATCGCCGCCCTCGTCAAACGAAACCCCTGGGGAAAATTATGGAAAAACGATCTCGGATCAAACTCTCCGACCGACCCCAGCCCAAAGTCGGCAAACGATGGCGATCCCGTGAGACTGAACTAAATTTCGTTGTTCGGTTTCACATCACGGAAATGTCAAACGGATTACATTAGTACAATTGATACAAAACGATTATAAGATTAGGACAGTTGACAATAACGTGAATAAGTTGAGCCAAATTACTCAGTCGATATAAGGGGGATCATTACGACGATCTAATCTGCTAGGAAAATTAGCCTCCTATTTGTACATCCATCTTCACAGCCCCATGACCAAATTAAATTAAACTTAGTGATTTTTTAAAATGGTTTCTTGCATTTTGACTGATGAGTAATGATTTACAAAAATTTAGCAGATCGTTATAGAACAGTGAAATCCTCCAAATTTAAAGCACTTTCCGAAAAACTATGTAGTGTAGATCTAGGTTGTCTTTGTACCAAAATGTCTGGAAAATATTGACATTTAACAAAACATTTTATTTCATTTTTGAGATGACCACTTACGAAAAAAATTATTCTTAAAGTCTCACGTAAAACCACCTTATTTTTCTGCTTGTGAATATATATTTTACCCGAATTTTGCATTAATTTTTTAATTTTATTATTTGTTATTATGCTGCATTCGATAAAATATTTTCATAAAAAAATCTTTGGTAAATGAACCAAGCGAAGTCAATGCATTTAACGACAAAACGAATAAAATATGGTTGCTAATTAGTTGATTATTTATTGATTAATTATAATAATTTGTTTATAATTTTATTATTACCTTTAATGGAAATTGTATGTAATATTGAATATAGCGAGCTCTTACTGAGTTGTTCATTGATACTGTGCATTCCTATGGTACAGAATTGAAGTAAGATCAAATAAAACATTTTAGAGAATTTACTTTTTTCATAGATGTTCTTTTATGTGTCAAAATCCGAATAAGCAATAAGAACAAATAAATCCTTTAATGTGTGTATTGGTTTGTTGTGTACTTTTCATTGAATACTCCTTTATTTTGACACAATAATATTAACGCCGCTAAAAAGAATAGCCAAGACTAATTTTTAGGGGATAATTCTAATTCAGTTTTTAAAAGGAAGTTTACTAATTTCAGAACTACCTTTTTAAGTGACACCCTACAAAATTAAACATATATCTAGACATATATTTTTTAATCAAGACTCTATTTGTTCGCAACCACTTGATATATCGGCGAGAGTTGAATCCTGATAGCACGACATTTGAAAAATGGCAAAAAAGGAGGGAAAATTCGAAAAGTAGGTTGCGATAGGGAGTTGGTGTCCGAGTGGATCGAAGTGACGATAGCTCAAATGGTTAAGCAGCGGCGTAATGTACCGAAGGTCGTGGGTTCGAATCCCACTCATGACACTAACTTTTTCATTTCAACCAAGACCTTGCATAAAAAGATTAACTAATTGAAAGTGTGTATAAAATTGAAGACAAATTTATAAAATTAAATTGACTGTAAATGACATGACGTAGAAATGGATTTGCTTTGGCCTTCGGCCGACGTCGATTGTCGCTCGGCTGCTAGGACTACGCGATAAATTGCCACACCCGTCAAGTTTATCGTCTGGCTTTTGACGGTTTCAGCTACTCATATTTGGCTTCGTTCACATATTCTGTCTGTTTTGCTTTTACATTTTGTGTTCGAACCGAGATGAACATATGCCAAATCGAAAATATTCGCTCCGTCATCAATTTGGGAGCGTCTAGACGACTTTTAAAACCGGCGTGGTGAATTTTGACAAGAGCTAATTAATAAGAGCTGTTTTGCAACATGGTATTGCTAAAATGGAGACCATTGTTCAACCCTGCCCGATTCGGCCTTCTATAAATTTCAGACTAACGTCCTCGAAACTAAATTGATGATCCATAATATCAAAAATATATATCGGTTCTTTCTTTTTTTAAATCATTCTTTCTCAAGGTTCAAATTTTATGTTTTATTCGATTCATAGTCATAATTAACAATAAGAAAATAACCTTAACTTTTTATATTGAGTTACGTAGCCTTAAAAGGTGTGATACCGGTTCGGGTGGTTTTAATTACATCAATAAGACTCTCGGGATCACGTGAAAGTAAGTGATCAGTACGGTTAAAGGTAGTCGTACCAATCGGCTTGTTGTAATTTCAAATTTTTTCCCACATTCAACACTGATTTCGTGCCTTTCCAGTTTGAAATATTGCCAAGGTCTCAAATACCCATATCGTACGGCATTTTGTCTCCTGCCGCTCAGACCGATATTGCAACAAACTGGGTGCACCCGGTACCAGTTATTTATCCTCCAGGCCTGTCAACGCTACCTCAAATTATTGTAAATAGGGTTTATTTTAGTTGTAACAAGCTCGATCTCGATGGAGACTTATACGAAGTTGAATAACTGTATATTAATTTCGAATTTATGCAAATATCGTACCTACTTTTTTTCTTGTATTTCTCAAATTGCGAAATTTTGGTAAATTGCGAGTAGTGCATACACATAACTTTGTGTTCTTTATTAATAAGGAATATTTTTATGTGGTGAATTGTTGATGATTGACCTTTTGGAACAGACCGATCTTATTGTTGCCCAAAAAATGTAGGTTTAGTTGTAAAGGTTCAAAAAGAAAAGGCGGTAAATAACTCAAGCAGTCACTCTACGGATTGAAAATGGGTTTGTTTCAAAAACTATTTTTGTTCAGGCATACTCTAGTTGTTAGATGATGACTGACATGACCATAATTGGGACCGACAATTCTTCCTATTTTCTACTACGATACGTTTTGATTTTGGGTATTTCTCCGCAAGGTTTTAATTTTGTGTTAAGTAATATCGAAATGTAGAAAACTTAATATTTTAAAGTTTGATTTTCCTGTTCGTCATATTTTATCTAGGATGTTTAAAAACATAGGTAGATCCGTCTTTTCTCACAACGGTTTGTATTAGCAGTCGTTTTGGCTTTACACACTAAACTTTTTTAGTTCCGTACTAACTAATAAAGAAAAACCACACAGTCAAACCCATCATTTAAGAAGTCGAGAAATCGAACATGTCTGACAACACCGGAGATAGGCAGACCAAAATGATCAGAAACCCCCAAACTAAAAGGGGGATATAGTACAACGATTGCTTCAACGTACGTGCAACGGTAAGTTTAAAGCATGATCGGGTCCGCCCATTCTCGCTATTGTTGATATACAGAGACGTGTCTCCTTTACACTTAAAGCTGAATTTTGAATCGTCTCAAAATTTCAATTCTATGTTGACTAATAAAGGATCGCTTAAAGAATGATTCGTTCGTTAAATATTAATTAACTATTCGAGGAAATAATATTGGTTGAACTATGATTTATTTTATAATAAGAAATAATTTTAGTTTTTTATAATAATTGATTAAAATTGACTTTTGATCTTGGACTTCTCAAACTGATCTTATTAACGAGGAAATAAGGAGGAAATTTTTTATTTTGGTTTAAAAGAAAATTACAGTCCTGGTATTGGCTGCTTTGGGATTTTTTATATCTGATTATCATAACATAGTTGGGTCCGCCCATTCTCACAGTTATTAGTAGTAACAGACGTTTCAGGTTTAGTCTTGGAATATTTCAGCAAGGTTTGACTTCCGTGTCAACTAATGACGTTAAAAAAAATCCATTTTTCGTGATACACAAATTAGCCGTTTCCCGATCCATGTTTCAAAACCGTTCGACCGAAATGTTCGTAAACAAGTCTTATCTCGAGATCAGAAATCGCCGAGATACGATGAACGTACAACAGTAGCTCGTTATTTGAGATGGCAGGAGATAATCCGTTGTGGCCGTCTCCACCCACAGCGCCCGTCTATTGAGTTAGTGTTCACGGCCTGTCTGTTTGTTTTACCATACCGCCTTTGGAAATAGGCTTTTGAAATACGAGAATGTTCTGACCTCGCTATTCAAAACGGACAATTCACGAAATTTATTTGTATGTTTACAGTAGCAGTTTGACGCTTCAACAAGTTAAAGTAACTGGTGGTAAAACTTTCCGACTAAAGAAAAATCAACTTCAAGCCATCGACGTTCTGGTCCCTTAGAAGCCTTTCAGCACTAGTTTGATTTGTGGTTGGTCTGTGCCTTTCCTGTGTCTATGTCCGATTTTTTGTTAGCAACTGATCTTTATCTTAAACGAGCCAACTGCAGGTTCTTTACCACGATGACTTCAAGATGAAATTTGATAATGTGGTGAGGAATATAGGGTTTTGTTGGTATGTCCCTTTCAAAATATTCAGTCCCGGGTTTGTTACATGGTTGATCTGTGCGCTTACTCCTGTGTACATCCTAAACATTGAAACACAACTGAAGATGGTGAAATGCCAAAAAGCATCTAAATCAACACAATGAAGATGCTACCATGGTCGAAAGCTACCAACCTCCGTTCTTCCCATCGCAATTATCAAGAGGATCTCTTACAAATGAATGATCATCAGCTCATCAGATGTTGGATGGATAAATCTTCCATCCAACATCTATCATCTCTGTTTGATAGAGTCGGCATTGGGCATAATCAATGATGGGTTTGTGTAGTGGTCGCCTATGATTCCCCAATTTGAACTAACATTATAAACCATCACAAAAGATAGGAAAATAACGAAATGCATCTGAAAAACCAACAAGAAGGATGCGAGGATCGGAATGATCGGAAACGACCGAACTAAAGGTCCACCAGCCCACAGATACGAACATCGTATCGAAAAATAATTATGAAGATGGTGTATAACAGATAGTCTGATGGATTAACACAACGAGATTAGGAAATGTCCAAGATCCATAACTCTGCAAATCTCAAAGAGGATAAATAAATCTCACAGATTAAAATATCTACCCTAGCGTGCTTCAACGTTATCCGTTGTTATTGAATTGACGATGATGAGAATGAGGTTTGTCAATTGTTGACATATTACTGCCAACAAAATAAAATTCAGGTTTTCAAAGAGTTAGTGCCTACTCCGAATACGAGGTTTTTTTTATACAGAATTTCGAATTTAAAACGACTAATTCCATTTCGCCCTGTCATTGCTCAATTGGTCGACAGATTTCACCATCAAACCGCCGCCTGATAACTTCCGACGCCATTATCCGACCTTGATGGATGCCCATTAAACATATACAGGATGGATTGCTGTTACGCCGTTTATAGCGGAAATGTCAGCGTTCTCTTCCATTTATATCCAGCATCATTTTTGGCTTTAATTTATATACCTTTTTAGTTTAAATGCAGTTTTCGACAACTGCATGATAAGTACAACTTTTTTCCCTGATATATACAAACCGTTTGTTTACTATTAATAATAAAGAATTCAAGTTATTTTAAAATTCCATATTTTTTAACTTCGCAGTGAAACCTAGGAAATGCGTATTTTACTCGATTATGATCATTTTGTTCTGTTTATATTCACTGATTTGTTCTCTCTGACATGTTTCGGCATGAACCATCCTTAATTATCTACAGTGCGAGGGGTGACAAGACGTCGACGATCAAACCAGCGAGACTGATCAGACCAAAATAATCATAAACGCCCAAAATACAAGTTTATCATCTCGTATGACCAATGAAGGAATCTCACAATTGCGGATATTCAAGACAGTTAAACAAAATATGTATCAATGTGGCCGCAGCCGTGTGTTGACACTGCGCTCATCACTGTAAGGCTGAATTCGAAATACGTGGGCTTTTTTTAAACACCGTCACCCAGGGGTTAATATAACCTCTGCTACCCCCTAAAAAACGATCTGACAGGTTTCTTAAATTAATAAATTAATCCCTTGGATTAAAATGGGATGGGGCTGGTGAATTCATTTGGCAAGTGGGCACGGCCGTTGAGCAACCTCCGATCCTGGATCCATCTTTCCAAATCGCGAGAGATCCATTCCAACGATAAATTACGTGCAACACCCGGGTTACCAATTAGCGCTTATCGCCCAATTAATCCCTATGCTTGATGAAACTCTGATCGGGATGATCTGAACATTTGCAGTGACGTACAAACTTTTTTTTGGTGTAAATGAAAGTTTCGATTTTTGGGATATTTATTCTCCTAATCCTGTTAAGCTTTTTTAAATAAATCAACCCTGGAACACATCTATTCAATACAACGTATAATACGCGTATTAGGAACTTGGAGTCTATACCAAATAGAAGAAATGTAGTTTTTTACGTTTGGAATAAAATATTCATGAAGAAAAATTTCCAAGAGGTCTTCACTTACAGCTATTTTTCCGGAATTTATGGTAATTATGCTAACTGTGTTAAAATGTATAAAGGTTTAGACGCACTAGTGCTATTTTGGAACTAATGGCACAGACGACTTTGTGTGTTAGTCAGTGTGCTATTTCGTAAACCCTTTTAAGGTTTGCCTTTGGTCAACTTCCAAATGTTAGTGACTTATAATGGAAGAAAAAGAGCTAGAAATAAAGAAACAATTTAAATAGAGAAAACAATGGTCAACAATCCAATCACATCAAAATTATTAGAAAAATGGCAATTTTTAAATCGATTAGCAAATCTGCCTATTTAATTATCGTGGGCATTTCGTAAAAAATAAAATGCTCGCTGATGATCTTGAACAAGAATTCATGAAACTTATTCAAAAACCTATGAATAAATATCCTTCCTGAATACGTTAAAAATTTAGTAGAATAATTTCTCCAATGGTACTTTCATTTTATCCTTTAGAACGGCAATACATTTAATAATATTGTTGTTAAAATGTCTGTCAGTATCGAATAAGCAAGTAAATTACTGCCGTAATAGCAATAATGGTATCTTCACCTCATTCAGACCATATTTTATTCTTAGTCTAAGCTTCTGTGAAAATTGTTAATCAAAGTTATTAATACTCATGGAATAACAAAAAGTTTATGAATATTAAGATTTGCCAGATGATTATAAGAAATAAATGTTAGAAAACCAGGGACAAGACTGGATATTTTAGACATTATGGTTCAAAATTTAAAATATTCTCTTCTTTATTTCCGTTCTTTATAAAAAAAACTAAAAAGAAGAAAAATGCGCCCATCTATAAAAAATATTTCATTAATAAGTTTGTTTAGTTTCTAAATTTATTTCTTGGCCGATTTTTAGCTTTCCATTTTGAATGAAGTTATATTGTGCATTGTAATTCAAGTTCTACAAAATTAGTATCCAAGCCACTGTGATTTATTTTCCTAAGAGCGTTTAAGTTTTTACATTGTACAATTAGGAATTACCTTCTTTTTACTTCTGGCCCTCTCGTTATGGTTTTTATAGTATTACATCATCACCGGCAGACCTTGTAGCAATTTATGATACCAGATATGAAGATAATTATAAAATCGAGTTAAAAAAGTTTAGAATCAACTTTGTTTAGCAGTTATGCTAATGAAAGGGAATGATCCAAATCAAAATTTTAACAGCCAATTTGAAACATTGTCATTTGAAGAAGTTAAGTTGATAACTTAAGCAATGACTTACTAATCTCGAAGTTTCTTGATATCCCTTTTTAAATTAATCATCCGATTCTTGAGATATGACAGACAGATTTAACCAAATTATTTCATTATAAAAATATCAATTTATTGATTTATTGTATATAAGCTCAAATTTGCACCCATAAGTTCAGAGTTGAGCCAATTACTTCTTACACTACGCCGCAAATTCCAACTTTTGTTTAATTTACAATGAATTAGCAGCAGGTCTCAAGTCTCAACCACCCGAGGGTTGGCAGTCCCTGTCAGACCTCGGTCTTAGCGTCCACCCACCGAGGTTGAGCCCCTGGAACTATAAGCACCTAGGTCATTTCAGCCCCCAAAGCAATCATACTCCAGATCCGGACTCACTCTCTCTTGCATACATTCTTTCCTATATACGTACAATTTACTCAGTTAGGGTCGTGGTGCATTTGATATCATCACCCTCCACGCATAAAACTATTCTAATTGAGGGTCGACTCAATATGCCACCAATATTCAATAAAACAACCCTTTTTCTCCAAAAATCGGAACACGGAAACCAAATACTCTATATGCCTGTGGCAATCGTATTCGCTCTCTTTATGGAGCCAATGAATTGGCTAAGTGGAACACATCGAGCGACTCGATCGTAAACTTCTTTTTTCTTTAATTAATTGTACGCTTTCCTTTTTTGGTACTTTTGCCAATTATTTGGACTGGGTTTGTCAGGAAAATTTCGAGTTTTTATCCTAAACTTTATTCCGTTTCGTGTTCATGATAGATTAAACAAACTCGTAATTTTTCCCTCAGGTTGTTATACATTTTACGTTTTATTTATGTTAGATGTAGATATAGATGCACCCTTTAAGAGCTCACGTATTCCCCGTTCTGTACCTACAGCACACCGGTATCCTATTTCATCAAGGAACTTGATTTTATTTATGTTAATTAAAATTAAATTTGCTTTTAACGATCTCTTCATAAGTAACTGGTGTATTTTTTCTTCTTCTTATACACTGCTTCTGGTTCTTCTGCAGCACTTATAAACGCCAGTTACGAAAGCAGTAAATGCTTACTTTAAATTACACAATTACATTACGAGAGGCGAAATTTTTAATTGCGCTTCGGATAAGGAAAACAATTTCATCAACCCCTCGGTTGAACAATAACTATAAAAATTTAATACGGAAAGAAAAGCGAAGTAGGTTTTAATTCTTAATATGTGAATGTCTTTAATTGGATTCCTAAGTCCGTTGAGTATTTTGTACGTCCAAATTGAAAATTCTCTGTTTTAGACGATTAAATATAATAACAGAAGGCAGCAATGCACTTCGATTATCTTTAAATGGTTGTTTAATGGCCTGAGCCTTAGCGTGTTGATCGTTTAAATGTTTCTAGATGATGTTCAATTCTGAGATTCTAATTCTGAGAATAGAATGCATTCCCCGACATCGAAACGAGTTGCAGCGGTTGAAGATTGCTGTCGAACATTCCAACGTTTGTCGTTGCACGCGGACGACAAAAGGAATCGCTGACGACGTAAGTGACTGATAAAATAGTTCACCGAGGGTCGCTTATGATGCCAGTCTGGCATTTTACCCCGGAATACAGATAACAAATACGATTTGGCGGGTTTGATTACTTTAATCATCTATCTCAGCTCGGCTTAGCCTGAGGGCCGAATTAGCCCCAGTGTTCAATTTATTCATTAGCGCGATTCAAATAATGAAGTATTGCCGCTTGGGAGGGGGGTTAATAAGTAGGATCCGATCACTTGTAATCATCATGTTATTCTTTCGGCATTGCTTAAAAAAAATCTATTGATTACACACCCAAAAAAACTGCACACCTATTTTTTAATTACGTTTATTCGCTACCAATGTATTCGAATCTTGTCCAATTCACTTCCTACATCCAAGAGCATCTTGAACGGTGAATGTAGAAAACAATACATAAAAATGTATACATCTTGTGTACATAGGGGTATACATATACCGCAGTTTTGACGTCATAGCCCCCCCACAGGACCCAAGAAGCCAATATATAACAGAAGCCTACAACGTCTACGAATATTCTAGGGTCTAAATATTTTATGACTAAAGTCCAATTAAGTTGGTACGAAATTCATATGGTTCGTCATGTTGCAGAATATTCAGTCCTTTCAATCAAAAAACCTCGGATGAATTGTGAACGGTCCTTACTTCGTCAATAACTTCATTAGCTGCAATGACCCGAACATCGCTTTCCGAGATACAATTCAGCTTCCTAAAGTTCCATTTGCTCCATCCTCACTCAACTGCTCAACCCTTCTTCATCATCACTTACAGAGATCCACTTCTCCTTATTCTAAATCCATTGCAGTTCAGAATAATGGGCGTTTGCAAGAATTGGGTTTGCTTAGCACTCTCGCGTGAAAGATCTGACTTTTTTAAATATTAGTTCTACTTTGATGAATAGGAGTGTGGCAGCTCCTGGTCTTTCAAAGGCCTCTGCATCTTTTCCACAATTCCTACACATCCTGGGTACACATGGTGACTCTGTTTGGAAGCCTTTATATAATGTGGCCTTGCAGCGCAGAATTATCTTTGTTCTGATGATGAGGATGTTGAGGAACCTGATTGTTGCTTAGTTATCTGGCTGCTAGATTATATTTTGATCCTATCCTCAATGTTTTTTCCCGTCAGCCCCGATTTTCACCGTATTCAGTAGTGTGTGTTTTGTAATTTTTTCAGGGTTTATCCTTTTTGTTGTAACTCCACAAGCCCACCAATCCTCAAACATCAAGAAAGGTTTGTTCAAGAAGAAAATATATCTACTTTATGAAACGGTTATTTATTATTGGCTACTTAAACCATATCTGTAATGAAAACAAACGAGATATTTACCCGTAAAATGGCTGTGGATTTGCTGCTTTATTCAACACAAAAAGCCTGCATAAAAGACAGTCAAAAGCTACCAGTCATCCTAAATTTTTGTTTTTAAGCGACATGGAATATTTATTTCTCTCTGTAATGTAAAGTAGGTTGGACAAAAGAGGGTAGAAGGGTTTTGACATTAATTTCAATTATATGTATACATGCAACCTTCATTTCGCGTCGCGTGAGCATTATATTAACCGGAAGGGACCGTTGATGTTTCTACATTTGTCAGGTGCGATAACGGATCCACGGCAAAGAGGCGATAAATCAGAAGGGGCCGGGTCCGTGACATTTGTGAACAAACAAGGTGACCCAACAGGGATGGGAGGATGCTGATGGTGCCCAAATGCTAACTGTTCACCTTGCTTTTCCCCGGTGAAGACGCTGTGCTCTGTGGATCCCGTGCCGTTAGCCGAGACCTTGTGAACCCTCACGGGCGGCGACCGTCCGTCCACGTCCTTCTGCACGGTTATTGGAAATTCGGCTGACCGCACTGACCCCTGGGCATGAGAAGCAGACGAAGCCCGATTCACTCCGCTGGCCAAATCGGTGAAAATGACGCCCCGATTTACGGGGGGGTTACTTCTTCTTTCTTTTATTCACAAGACATAAATTGTCCAAGGTTCTTAAGAACCTGTTCTGGCTTCTAACATGCCGTTACAAATCGGAATATCTGCAACGACCTTTTATACCAATCGCACCACTATTAACATCGGGTAATTTCTTGTAGAAATTACCTTTGGGACATACCTGTTGACTATAAAACATAAGTAATTGAAACATCTTAAAAATCAACATAATCAGAATTAATTCCCAAATCACGAAATTATATCTGATTTTCGATATTCTAGAAAGGTGAATTTCAATCAGTTGGAAAGTAAAATTAATACTTATTATGGTAGTAAGTGTCCAAATTAGTGTGTCATTTGCACTAAACTTAAAGCGGATTGTGCTGTGTTCTCCATCGTTTTATCCACTATTTTATTCTACCAATGAATAGTAACATAAAAAAGTATTGATCATATTACAAATGTAGATGAAGATGTAATGTTATTGGTGTGTAATATACTGCGCTCTTAGACAGTTATTGTATCCCCCTTTCTATACATTAGCATTATAGCATTATTAGCATTTACCTTAAGCACACCGGAGAGCCCTAGTTAATGAAGAAATTTGATTATTAGCGCAGTTTCAGTGGTTGAATATCTTTTGCAGCTATGCTGTACATTCCAAAACACTTCTTCCTGCTGGAAAAAGTAGCGCCACAGTGTTAGTGCCTCCTCTGCTTCTTTGCAGAATTACACCAGGGTTATACCACAGAAAAGTTCCGCGTCTCTCAGCGGTTTATCAACCCCTGTTCTTGCACAAGCGTCTGCTCTCTCTCCTGTCCATGTCTCGAACCCAGCAGAGAATGATCATTATATGTAGAGCACTACTTTGATAGTGATAATAAGATTTGCATCATCTCCAGTCTAATAAACAAATCATCATGTAGAAATGATTGTTCACACTTTTGAAGGATGTACTATCGGCATCGTAATGATGAAGTACTAGAAAATTAGTTTGTACCTTGGTTGTAGTATGATTTTATCTCATCCCCCTCCAAATAAATTAAACCTTTCTGCAAGAAAATTTGGATTGAATATGTACAAATTTATTTATTTTAAAAAATTTAAATATAAAATATATATTCAATATTTAGCTAACTAACTAGCTAGGTAACTAATTATCAGCGAAGTCGTTTATAGAAATGTTCGAAACAGATATGTTTATCGGTAGATTCGTAATGGCAGAAACCTGATTTTGGTCGAAATGGAAAAAAGAATATTGTTAACTTTATATGTGCCGATTAAGCCTGTCGGGAGGGATTGTTATCCGAGTTTTTACAATCTTCACGGTTGATGCAGTTTGCAGTGATCTACTCAATATCAATTGGCCACCAGTATATAGGAAGTTCCTTTTCCCGATTGGTCGGACGACTGGAAATCCATTAGATAAAGTGCGTCACGGGCGACGATAAAAAGTTAATTTTATTCGGGGCCGATCCGTGTCCCGTGTGTGGCCCATCCGATTGTGTAATGTAACAGCATTTTCGGCAAGTGAAAGGCCGTTTCGAGAGGGCATCGCGGTCGTCACTCGGCGGCTTATCCCCCAAATTATTAATAGACCATTGGCTAACCGATGGCCGAAAGAGTTGAAAAAGTGCATGCTCAGATCGGACTTACATTATAGCCGACTACTGCCAATCGAGACGGGTAGATTTCTTCGAAAAGATATATCGTTACTATTTTAAGTGTAGGGATTTTAACAACAGCATTGTCCTCCCCAAGTTTATAAATTGTCTTGTGTTCTATAATCCGACTCGCTATAATTATCGTTTGCTCCGCGCCGGCCCGGAATTAATTAATTAATTAAGGTTGGGCCGCGGAGCGGGGGCGGAGCTGGGACCATACGAGATTTTTTCCCAGGCCTCGGCCCCCTTTTATTTCCCATTTGCCATAATCGCCACAGTTAATCACAGAAACGGCTCGCACAAAAGAGTGCCAAATAATTCATGAAGCTATTGTGCTATTAATTTTGGATCACACCAGTAATCCTAATCAACATATATCAAAATATCAAAAGGGAAATAAATAATCATAACAATTCAGCATGAAAGAGGATTATGTAGATAAAATCTATCTTAATATAAAGAATATTAGTATTCTTTATAGTAATAAAGGATAGTTATCCTGATCCTTTGAGCAATAAAAATATCTCACAAATTAAAGACAAAGAAGAAAGAAGG
Source organism: Cimex hemipterus (assembly GCA_039619505.1). Lineage (NCBI taxonomy): Eukaryota > Metazoa > Arthropoda > Insecta > Hemiptera > Cimicidae > Cimex > Cimex hemipterus. The sequence goes on from CM077102.1 coordinate 35,295,319, forward strand.
ATGTTGCATAAAATAAGCAGAAGTTTATAATTATTCAAACAGACAGAAAAGCTACAAAAAAGCCAAGGGATTTTTCAAATTGTTATACTTGTAAATTCCAAATCAATTGCCTTGTGTTATGACCCATATGATATACAAATGTTTAACTTTATTGTAACGTGATTACGTTAAATTAATTAGGAATTTGTTTACATAATGTTACCACATATTCGTCTATTTGTGATAATTAGTAATCTAATAAATTGACAAAAATATTTTCTAGAAAAGGATTAACTTTATTTTAACATGCAGAGTTACAAATTAATTTTATATTTATTATTAGGAATATCTACTCTTATTAATTGTATAAACGAAAGAAGCTCTCTCCAACGATGTTCTATGGTGTGAGTGGCGAAATTATTTAAAAGATTTAATTTAACATATAATATGTTAATAAATATTAATATAAATTATATCTTTTAAATAATGTCGCCAAAATCATCACAAATCTTAAACAAAAATTGCAAAAAAATGGCAATGAAAACTTGCGTCTTTATAATCATCGCCTATAATAATATGCGCATACTTTTTGAAAACTATTAAAACTCATCAATAATGCTTATGATCATTTTGCTCTGTCTATCTGTTTGGTCTGTAACACCGATCTTCAAGGTTTTAAAAGCAAAACACAACACTTTAATAAAATTTGCGACAAATCATTACCTTGCTTCTCCTTTCTTACATCCCTGACTAACTGCTGGCCATACGTGTCTGACAGGATCATTACCCCGCACACCACAGAGAAAACGACACAACGGTGATTTTTTTTTTTTTCAAATAAGTAATAAGAAAAAATAATGTATCGATATACAGATTTTTGTTTATATATGTTATTATGTTGTCCTATTGGTTGGCAGCACAATTATTCAATTCCTTAATACGCTGAAAAAAATATGACGTAAAAGCAGATAAAAAAAAGGGTTCAAAGGCAAATAATTACATTTGGGAATAATAAAATAATGATTAGTTAATATTACAGTACAAAAGAATACACGTTTAATTTCTTATTTGTGTTTTTGTGTCTTATTCGGTACAAGGTTCCTAAATAAATACGAAACAATAAACACAATGAAAACCAATTAATCTAAATTCGAACCTGAGAATCCATGTCATAACATAAAACTGTAACCGATAATCGATCTACGGCGTTTATGGCGTTCGTCACGTCAACGCCCTCTCCTCATTCACGCCAATAGATACAATCATACATATATGAAGTTAGGTGCAGTTAAGCTGGGGTTGACATTAACCAATGTTTCGAATAATACTAACCAATAAGCATTTTTTATAATACTAACTCTGTCTTGGTGACGGTATGTGAGTACCATTCACGTCAATAAATACATTCAAATCATTGTCCAAAGCATGCTTTCATGCCCCCTATGATGCATCAACAGCTTCATCTGACCCATGGGCAATCTCACATCCTTTTATGTTCTTGTCGTCGTGCGCAGACAATGTCTATTAGTCACACGTATTCGCGGTCGCTAGAGATGCCTATGGACCAACCGGTCATTATAATTTTAGGCAGCTTTACCAGTAAAACATGACGAAATTGAATAGTAAAATCAAAAATAACAAGAGGATTTAAGAAGCTAGTAAAGTGAAGTGTACGTAACTAAATGTGAAAAGTAAGTGAAATTTTAAAAATTATCGCCTCTTAGATTGACAAAGAATATTAGTTTCAATTAGCATTTATTAATCGCCTGTTGATTATAATATTGTTTTGCATAATGCATTTTACTGACGTTTGTTTACTCATTTATTTATACTTTTATTTTCTGTTTATCTCGGTCTTGGGTGTAGTTTTGAAAATTTATTTTGGTAAGGCTTACAAAAATTATCGTTTGGCAAGTTTTCGTATTATTATTGCAAAAAGTATCGTAAAAATTTGCGAGTGTAGTCGTTCAAAAATCAGCTTCGAATAGTGTGAAGTTCAGTTAGCATTATTTTCAATCGGTTAGTGAAATCAAAACTTTTTCGTAAAGAGAAATGTTTTTAAAATTTAAAAAAATGACAAAATTTGTTTCAAAACACGTCATTTCAGGAGGAAACAAACGCTGAAAGTAGGCTGACGGGTTGATAAATCGTAAGACAAATGGCATGTTAGAAAAACATAAGGGGTTTAAATCTGTATTTATTCCCACGAGGCGATTAGCCGGCGGGTTGTGTGGATCCCTGCCTTTAAAAGGGACTTTTTTCCGAAATGCATAATAAATCCGGGCGTGGGATCGCCTATGTTACCGGTCTCGACAAGGTCGACATTGATTGTCCTTGCCCAGCGAATAGGCCAGAGACTAAATACCAAATGGACGACCGTAAATAATACTACCGGGTGGAGATCATCAATGAAAAACCGAGATTTGAAAACCCGTCGCTACCGCTTTTTTTCTAAATGCCGCAATAATTTTCTGTCACTGTCCAGTCCAAATGATCACATCTGAAGAACGAGAAGTAGCACCGAATCGCTATAAGCATAAAAATGCTATTTTAAGTTGCAATATTTCAAGTTTTACACCATTTACTTTACAACTAAATTACATCATTACACGCCCTTGTATGTGCAGCATAAAAAAAAAACATTAAAAAATGGCCATTTTTCTTCTGCGAGCAATCCGATTATCAAAACCCAAGGAAAATCGTGGGAAATTTTACAAATAATACATCTTTAATAGTAATTATTATTCATATGCACATATATTATTATACTCGATGTACAATTACCGATGAAGATCAAGAGATTAGTATGAGGCCACAAATTAACGTAGTTTGATTCGCAAAGGACTTACCATCATCTTTTTTTCTAATTCCATGTGATTAAATACTGATAATGTGAATGGGTGGTTGTGTATGATATTCGTATAGTTAGTAAAATTCTGGATTTCTTTTTGATGTGTTCTGATCTTCATCAACTCCTCTGCAATTAGTTCTTTCCGATTCTAGGTCTGCCTATTATTTGATCTGTTTTGTAGACAAATATACCATTCAATCCAGAAACTACATGAAAAAACAAGTACAGGAAACGTTAGACTAAAAATGAAACGCTATAAAAAAACAACATTTTATTTAAAAAACTATATTCCTTTATGAAAAAGATTAAAGTTCAGAAACTAGTCAAAAATTTGATACAAAAATCAAATAAAAATAATTTCAGATAATTCTTCTCGAGGTCTACGGAGTGACCTGTAGTTTGGTCGTTTGTGGCCTTCATGGATTGCTTATCTTCCCTAGCGTCAGACTTGTTTCGACGATTCGCCATAACCGCGTGGTTTGTGGTAAACCTACAGCGACGATGGGTGGTACAGTGTGCTTTGAGGGCCCGAGACCTCACAACCCCACGGCTCTCTTTTCTCAATCCGAATTCCTTCGTTCTATGCTATGAGTCCCTCCCAACCCTTGGTTCCATGGGGGGTATCCGGCACAAAATAATGGTGTAGCCCAGAGGGCGTGGCAAGCTCGCTAAAGAACAAGCTGTACTCATGTCAGCCCAAGGTCGGCACGGGCGGCGGGTGCCTTAGCAGTCACCCGAGGGCCAGTGCACTATATACTGACTGAATAGATGGGGGAGGGTGAATGGCCATCTGTACCACCGGGTGACTAAATTGTTTCCAAATTCAGCCCTAGTCACACCGGAAATGGAGTGGTGGTGGGTGGTGATGCCCCTGGCGGGAACTTAGACAGAGGCTGTCTTATATTTGTGACCTTCGTGAAGCTTGCGTATGGCTAGCGTTACTACCCTGGCCTAACGGGAGACGTTGCGACCGGACGACAGCGTATAGGCGTTGAGGCCGCTCATGATTTCGCTGAATAGTCTCTCGAAAGCGTAAGAAAGCGATGGGAACGGGTAGTGAATCGGTTGCTCTGACTCGAGTATGCTTTGCATTGTTGTGTGTATGATCGACGAGGTACTCTTGGGGAAGCGAAGGATCGGACCACCTAGGCTAGGCCTATGGCGTCCCTCGAATGCGTATGTCAGGTGTAGGCTGAGCTCGACAAAAGACCTTTGACCGTAGGCAATGCTCATCTAAGGGGTGGTTAGCAATTAGGTTAGCGGCGGATCTGGTAATTTCTACGACAAAAAGAAGGGTAAGCTGGAAGCCACAAAATTTTGTTTTTCAAGGCATATATTTGGAGGTCCCTCTATGGTCATTGCTGAACTGAAATTTACAAACCCCCTTGAGGTTGTGCCCAGTCGAAATCCCCTGTCTGATTGAAGTAGGAAAATAAAGTAGGGAGTTCATTTTGCCAACTACAGTGGTTTATCAAAGATAAAAGCTGGGTGAAACACAATCGGCAGTGGTGAACTGTCGAATCGCCATTGAGGAAATATAGGGAAGCTACGTCCTTAGAATGTAGACCTCAGAAGCAATTTGCTTTTCAGATGATTAAACAATATTTTTCTAGATCAATTTTAATAAACAACATCAGAAAGCAAAAATGTCATCGATGATATTAAAACTACAACTGTTGTTTCACAATTGCGACTTCTTCTTGGGGGTCTACATGATGATGAACTTGTAATTATTTTGTACACCATATCTTTATATCCTTGCTGATAGGACGACGTTTCGACATAACTATGTTCAGATGTGGAATTGGGTTATAGCAGGGTGATGAAAATTAAATCATGTCTAATTGCACGAATTTAGCCTGGGTTTATTTTTCTCAACTTGCCTGTAAAGCCGGCCAGCAGTAACATAAAGGGCAGAATAGCGAAAATATATGCCACTTGTTCAATCACGCATTTAATATTGTAGAATAATGTTTTGTTTTTTGTTTTTTGTTTTTTTTTTACTTGTTTTGTTTACTTTTCTCAATTGCAAAAAAGTAGCATTATAGACAGAGTTACATTATTAGTGGAAGAACATGGCCAACGTGAAGTCGCCAGGAGACTGAATTTAAATCAGTACACAAGAAAGATTCTTCTGCGCACGAAGGGAAACAAGACTTCACAGTATCTAAAATACCACTTTTCATTTTAGAACTACAAATATTTTTTCAGTTTCTTATTACAGTCATGATATGACGGTTAGAAATCAGATTAGTTAGAAAATATTAGTGAAATAATTATCAGTAATCTTTATTAATAAATATTAACTTTAATATAACAATTTATATGCCTGCGTTAATTTTGTTTAGATAGCAGTCCGGTACTTAAACTAAATAACAAGTTCTTTTATTACGGTGTTCAATGCAAGACTATGATGAAAAATACTCTAGAAACAAAGTCAGGGTTGGATTGCGTAATTGGGCTCCAAACTTAAATCAACCTATTACATTTAAATCAAACTCGATTAAAGCAAGCGCCAATCAAGATTTAATCTAATTTATTTAGCTCCAGTTGAAGAAAAGAGCTAAACATAGCCTTGCCGTCGGAGAAAGGGGACCGACGTTGGAGGATAAGTAAAGACTAAGGATAATTAAAGCGAACCTGGTTTGTTTAGTCCCTTAATCATAATAAGCGTGTTATTCAGTAAACATAAATACGTTGAAAGCATTTGGGGTTTATGAATAAAAAATTTTTCTGTTTTTCACCATAGCAACTCGAACTGGTGTCAAGCTTGTCTGAAAAACTTTATGTTAGAGAATTCCTTCCGCCTTAAATCCTCGCATTTGGTTTTTTATCATCTTCAAGGGTATTTATAAGATATATAGAGCAAAGAATGTAGAGAGTATAAGTGATTTTTCAGTCCCCTTCCGCGAACACCAGTTGAACCACCACATTCAACCATCAATTGTCATCCATATCTCGATTTCAGGCAGAAAAATCATTGTTATTTATTTACTTATTTATTTTTTATTCACAACCCTTATTTGTAAAGGTAGGTAAAGGTCCCGGGTTCGAATCCAGCGGCCCTGCATTCGAACCCGACATACTTACAAATGGACTTTTTTTCAAAAACACCGGCACCCTGAGGGTTTATGTGACCTTTGCTGTTGCGAACCCTCGTAAAAATAAACCATCCCAAACGTTTTAGTATTTCGGGCTTTTGTATGGACGGATAAAAACCATTTTAAGCATTAAAAACATAAAAAGCGTCAATTTTGCGAATTGCTTAAGTGCTTAAGTAACAAATGAAGCGAGAAATGCTTAAGAAATACCTAGCGCTTTTTTAAAAAGAAATATTTCTCAAATTAAAGACAATGTTTAAAGAAATTGGGCATGTATAATTCAAAAGCCGCTCCCTGGCGTTTGGCGTACCATTCAAAATACGGGCCTCAAGAAAATCCAGGAAAGACGAGCTGTTTGTTAATATTAAAGGTTCGCGTGTCCTCCTAGAGAACTACTCGTCTTTGGGCACCAGCACGCAATCCTCACCGGTACCTTCGGGCCGCCAATCTTTTGGTATTATAATTCGTTGAAATTATAATCCCCGTTTTTGCCGGGCTCACCTTCTGCTTAGATACGCTTGACTATAATTAGGATGACAAGGCGCCCTGCTCTCCGACCCGAGGTTTCAACCTCGTTTATTTATACCAAAACTGCTTCCGAATACAATCTTTTGGTTCTATTCGCCCCTATTCCAACCTGAATATACATACTAATAGATTTTCGGAGATAGCAAACGGTTACTCCTCTGAAAATAAAAAAATTATAAATATTGATACATTTATCAAATTAATTGCTATAATAAAACACGGTACTTTTTATGTGAGATTTATTCCTGATTCTACATTAAGTTGACTTACAGTTAGTTACTTAGTTGACAGTTACTTAATGAGAGCAGGAACCATCTTTTTTAAAAAGGATTGAACTGCACACTTACCCCATCATTTATAAACTACATTAATCCTGAGTTTTCCGGGGTAATGAAGTGAAGGATTATCGATTCCTAGCGTTTTGACTAGCCTATCTCGCTGTTTTGTTCGCCATCTACAATCATAATTCGTGTTATTTTTTAATTAGCTCTTGCTCTGTTTTTATTTTAAACTAATAAATGGAAATTCCGAAATACGAACGCTCCTGACAGAACAAACCGGTGAGGTGTCAGGCCAGGAGACCGGAGACGAGGAAGCTACCATCTCACTCACTCTCTCTCTCTCTCTCTCTCTCTCTCTCATTTAGATTGTTGTTTCAACCACTCTATTTTAATTGTGACATCTGTCTTCAGTCCACCGGGTTTATGGAGGGTTTATGAGAAGATAATGGTTTTTCGATTAATGGGTTATAATATGTATTAAAAGATTAAGTTTTTATGTAATTTATGATATTAGGAATCCAGTCCTTCGTGGGCTAAGTACGTATGCAAGACTTATTTGGGAACGTAAAAAGTTTGATTGAATGATTAGCAGAACCACAGACTTACAATTCATAAGCCCGTAAAGGTTAAAAGAGTCTTACGTCGGTCAGTAATAAATCAGACCGTCTCCTCTGGCATCTTTATCGTCTAAGGTTCTTTTCAGTTCCTAACATTTAAGACGCGTGTTAGGCTACCTGGCCCTTGTATGTCATTGTAACAGTCGAAATAGTGTGAAATATACAAGATCTCGAGACGAAATGGCACGATGTTTGATTCAGTGATTTTTCAGCTGTGTGCAATTGATTTAGTGTTGCCTATGAGAATAAAACCGACAGGTCGTGTTTCTGCTGATCTAAAAATCAAAGTTTTCTCTTAAGTGCTTAATTGTAAAAAACCCGTGACTTTCGGAATCGATCTAATAGTATGAAATTTAACGGACATCTAGTACATAAATAAATTACAGCAGGTGCGGTGAGAGCCGGCACTCCATTAATTCAATCGGAACTTGATTATGACGAATCGTGTTTTATATGAATCTACTCTTGGAGTTGTGCGGATAAACGAACGCGCCACGCAAGGCGCAGAATATTAGCCGCCCGGGGTAATGAATGTTAATCAGCTCCGCCGTTTATTTTAAAAAAAGGGGACGATTTCATACATGGACCTCGTTTCGAAACGTGCACACCGGGAACGTGATTGTCTGCAAAAACCCTTCGGTCAATTCATCACCTTTTGATTGATTCTGTCCGTGGGCCTGAAAATGGAAGAAAGGATCAGGTGCGGTTGTACTCAGATTAATTAATTCGAATAAATCAAAATTTTTGCCCGCGGATGTTTCTATATTTCCTACTCCTTGATTTTATTCAAAGAGCCCTTTTTAATTAGAGCCTTGAACAAATATTTATGAATTATCTTAAGCCACATGCATGGGTTTACGTCAACTACCACCCGTATCGACATTAGAATAACACGTTGCGGACAGGAAACTCGGTCAATTATCACCTATCGTTTTGAAAATGGCTTCATTTGTGCTGCCGGTCGGAAATTATCAGTAATGATCATTTTTGATCCGCCTATTTTTCAGTCTTTCTGACCTTACACGCCATTCTCAAGAAATTCTTAATTAAGAATCTCTGATGTCGGCTGCGTCTATCATCCATCTACCACGCACTATTATCGTTTTACCTAGAAATATATATACAATCCGAGAAGGACGAAGTCAAAAACCTGCATGAAAAATGGATGAGAAGGGAAAAGAAGTGAACAACAAACAACGGTTTCCCATCTTCATCTTTAGCAGACACAAAAGTGTGAAAAATGGCCTTTTGTTAAGAACCAACGTGTGAATTATCGGCGATCTGACAATACAATTCGAGAATAATTAAAATTAGTTTCCCTTATAAAAGGTTTTTTACGTAAATAATGTAAATTTATTATTTCCTTAGTCCTACAAGAATAAAAATAATAGCCGGCCAAATAATCAAAATGGTGTAATGCCGAAACGCGGCATTAAAATATGCATTAATTAAAATAATTTAACTTTTGTTAATGTTTTTGGTCGCTTTTCATTTGAGACAGAGCATTTGACATTGATCGACATGCTTACTTTTTTAAATTGTTCGCATTAAATGTGTCAACTAAGGTAGTAAAAGCAATCCAAAGTTCATATGCCAACACGGAAGCAGCAGTGTGATCCCTTTCCTTCTCCTACCATGTTCTTCGATGGTTTCATTATTAATTTCAGTATACAAATATTCCTGAACTCAGACAAGGAGGCTTCCTTCTTCTCCCCTGTCGTCGTTACTGGTGTTTCTCAAGGCTCCACTTTATCTGCCCTCTTCTTTTGTTGTTATATGATTTCCCTAATAACCTTAAATATTGGACTTCTATATATCTATCCTTTTTACCTCATGACCTTCAAATCTCAATCGCAGCCGTTGAAAATGAACTCTCTATCAATATTAAGCCCCATACTATATATGAATCCCCGTTTTTTTCCAACCTTTCCTCCTATTTTCCGCTCTGCGTTAACAACCAACCCATTTCAACCTTACCCCCTTCGATTACAGTTTTTTCATCTACAGTGGGCTCACTAGCGAGCTTGTTAACAGACTCAAGAGAATCACGGACGACTTTCTTCGGTTCATATTTAGCTCCTTGCGCCTTAGGGAATCTTGAATGAAGCATATTTTATACTGTTATTACTGCTATCTTGATGCCACTTTCTCTGTTTCAGTGTGCAACAATAAAGACACACTGTTGTTCTTTTCGATATCTAGCCCAAGTCAAATGTTTCTCAAAGAGGTTATTCTTTTTATTTCAATCTCGAGAAAATTTCCTTCCGACAAGTGCGGTTTATGTTTCAAGCCGGCATTTCCTCATCATCCCCGGCGGAAAACTCTAACGCCTTTGATCGGACCCACAGGCGTAATCCTGCAAGTGCTAATTAATTGTAAAGGTGATCGAAGCATTTTTCCTTACTGAAAGTAATTCTCTTATTTTCCCCTTTCCGCATTCTTTAACAATAATTTGTAATAATTTATTTTCTTAATTTCAAAGGTTTTTTTCCTTTTTTTTCATTTTCATTAAACGTTGAAATAGACCCATGGTATAACCCATGGTCTAATTGGAACAAGGTGGATAATCTTTTAAAGGACAACCTAAATAACTTCTAACTATAACGCAACAGGCAATTACAATAAAATATAAAAACTCGTAATATTTTTTTTTTTTTCAAAAAATGTGGAAGTGTATTCATATTTATATTTTATACATAATTCAACGTACACGTTTAGTTTTCATTTTACCCCATGTTTATTGTTAAAATATAATTTTGTTGAAAGGATCTCTAATATCTGTAATGACTGATGATTTCTATTATTTGTCATAAAACTAACTTTTATTTTTAGTCATTCTTTTTATACTTACATTCCACGTAACTGACTCTTTGTAGAAATTGTGATTTTAATAAATAATAAATAGAGCCACTGTAAAATTTCAAAAGTAGAAAATAACATTTTAGGCTTTCCACATAAATAATTTGCCAAAATTCCGCGTATTTAAAAAACAACTCGCCCATCAGACAGATTTCAATTCAATGACCCTTGAAGAATGAAGCGATTTTAGATCAAACGTTGCAAATTGTTTACAAAATTGAGTCAGAGGGTCGCCCAGAGTCCTGGGGAGATTTCAACCCTGGAATATGTCCAAGATATTGCGTAAAATTTGTCTATTTGTGTGTGATTTGTTGAGGTCAAGGGGCAGCGTACGACACGACGCACTGGCACTTCTGATGATTGACAAAACACAAGGTCGGAGCTCAACTTCCTCCCCGCCCTATTTCTGGCCTATTCAACAGTTTATTATTAAAAAATCAATTTTTTCACTGTACATAATTTTGCTACCTTTCTGGAAAAGAAGAACTTACCATATTCAACTTCACTGTAATTATTCATTTATTATTGATAAGCGAGAACTTAGCATGTCATAATATCTCGTAGTACAACATAAATTTCCGTTAAGTTTGAACTTAGTTCATGAAATTTGTACTAGGTTTCTTCTAAATTGGCAATATCACTGTGGTTGGCATTATTGAGAAAGTTGATCGAATGAAAAATTAAGTGGTCAGATGGTCAGAGCTAATGTACCTTTTCATCAAATCAGCAATTTCAGCAATTCTAAACTTTTCAACATTTAACTTACTAACCTAGCATAATAAAATTTATATTTTTTCAAGACTTTTTCTAATTGGCTTGATTTAAAAATGTAAGTTTTCAATGTTTTTACTTAATATACAATTTAAAATATACCATAAAATCCATTACTTAACTTATTATTTCATTTGTTGTTTATGTTTTAAAAAAATTTCTTTTTTTATTAAAACTTCAACCTTTTCGATTTAGCCTTTCAAAAATAACAGTTATTATCATTCTAGTCATTCGATAATCGCCGTAGACAACTTTTACCATAATATTTGTCCATCTACTTCCTTCTCGTTTTGTTTGTTGCATAATACATTTTTGACATGTTTATTTTTTAATTTTTAAAACAGGAAGATTAATCGGTCCTCAATATCACAAAATTATTAATTACATTTACATACAAATTAAAATTTGTAACGAATTAAAACAAATCCTTCTCAAAAGTAGAAATTAAACTGAGGTGAATTTTGATTCGGCTATATTGAAATATTTATGTTGTTACATTCCATTTTTTTTAAATTATTATAAAAGGTATTTATTTTTTATTGAACGAAGATACACGATGTTTTTCGAAGTGAAGGACATATCCAAACAAATTGAAATATAAATCCTCAACTTTCAAATGTTATGCTAATATATACATAAGTTGGTCAAAGTGGAACGAGAGATTATATATGTGAATATCCACATCAATATGCAAAAGGGAAGAAATTGAAATCCTTGGGTATCATTGAATAATTAGTTCTGAAATGTTTGTAGTAATACTGTTAATTTATTGGATGATGGATGAGGGAGTTACCTTTTTCAGAGATGGGTTAACAAAATTATGCTTGCAATTATTTCTATCTATTTGTGGTTTTTCCCATTTGAAGTGCGTTCTCATATTTTAAATTGTAAAATAATAAATAATCTCTTTATGTACAATTGATTATTATTCATAAAATAACATATGTTTTATGGCTAAAATTCCATCTGTTAAATACTTAGATTTCGTCGCTCTTTTCTTAATGTTATTGAAAGAATATGAAATTTGGTTAGGAAGAATATAAATAATATTTAAACTGGGTTTAAATCTAATGAAGCAATCTTTAAATAAAAAACTAATGTTAAAAATGAGTGGGTACTCTCAAGTCTTTAATTTAAAATTTAATTTATGCACTTCCAGGTATAAACTGTTGATTGAAGAAAAAAAGGCGATGATTTGACATATTTCATTAGCTTGGAAACCTATTACAGAATCATTTTTATAAGCCATTAAGCGATAAGCAGTAAAAACACAATTTTGTACGGTGTTCTGCAAATATGGGAGAAAAATAAATATTTATTAAAGACGCCTGCGCCCACTGCACGCTATTCCCAGGAGATCTGGGATCGTCCTTAATCTCAAGGTTGCCTTACTTCTTTCATTTTATAGAAAACGGTCTAAAAAAATATTTTCAATTTTTTTCGTACAGTAGCACAAAACGACCTTTTCTTATATCAAATTTTGTGAATTGGAATTTTTTTCGTTGGACTTGTTTCCGTTGACTCGTTTTGTATGTTGAATGTGTATGTCATCCGTTTAATTTATTCATAAATTAAATATTCATCTATAAATACTAAATCGATAACTAATTAATAGAGATTACATCGACAACTAAATTATGATTTTTTTTATCGTTTCCGACCGTTCCTTTTTGTCAGCCGTTCGGCATTTCGACATCTTCAGAGTCGATCAGGGATCATATAAAATGGTTGAGATAAAATACTGCCAAATTAGCGAAATGTCGAAAGCATCAGAAATATGCAGATCAGGGGGGATCGAAACAATCAAAGTGCATGTTTATCCCAGATATCTCACGAACAATTATCACAATATATTTAAATTCGATGGGCGAAAATAGAATTGGAAATGTAGAAAATGGTGGTGATGGTGATGGAAAAGGTGATGGATTTTGAAGCGAACGGAAGGAGGTTTGCACTTTTTCTTGGTTCAGTGTTCCTATCTTCTTAGGCCATTGTCGGTCATTGCTACATTTGCTTTTATTTTTTTGTCTGTGTGTGTGTGTACCCTAGAGAAAAGGTTTCCATTGAGCCGTACGAAGATGATATGGTGGCTGATATGTCATCCTCATTGCATAACGTGCAAATGGAAACACGATGATTGTGCTCCTGTTCGTTTTCTCCTATGTCACAGAGACCGGTCTCACCAATGGCAGCGGTGAGTTTGCTAAGGTGGAGCTGCTGCTACTTGGTTAGAGTTATTTAAGGCATACGTTTACTGTGTAATAGAGTAATAAAGTGAATCAACTTCTCTTTTTGTTTTGTTTTTGGATCCATTCTGTGTTGGAGGTTTCTGCATTTGTTTTTGTCTCCCCAAGTATACGTTCAGGATATATGGTCTTGCAGACCCAAAATTTTTTTGTTTCTTGGTGCCCAATACTGGGTGTGACCATCAGCCCGGTTTTATTTCTCTTGAAAAATGACGCTAACAGAAAAAAGTATATATGATTAATATTTTGTAGTCTAGTTTCAAATTTTTAGCTTTTTTGGAGAAAAATTATAAAAGGTAACTCAGGACATTTCAACTTCAAAATTTCATATATATTCTGGTAGATCATTTAAAGGAATTTTTTATGATGAAAACAATGGTGCAATCAGATTTTAAATTGGTCAAAAAAGTCAAGGTTATGACAAAAAGTTCTCAAATGTTTCAACAGTGTCTACTTGTTACATTGAGTATTCCATTTAAAATGAACTGAAGAGCACATTTTACTGATCAACAGCGAGTTGATATGTAGACTGTTTTATTGATAATGGTGGTGTTGCGCGTGGGTTGGCAAGTCACGCAGAAGAAGGTGGATGAAAACTGCCAAGCGTCATCATCCCACAAAATCTCAAAAATAGAACCACAGAATAAATTATATTGGTGTAAAAACATTAATGCACTAGGTCTAAAATTATGGCAAATATACTTTTTATTCAAGGTTTTAAAATAAAACTCGATAAATTGACTTTTAATATTAAATATAATTTGCTGTTCGACTATAAACTAGAACTGTTGAAAAAATGATTCATAGAAAAAGCACTAATGTAATAGTTTAATTATGAAGATCTAGTAGTTAATAAATATCATACTGTTCTGATCTCATCTTTGCCTAATGTCTTTGACTCTAATTCCCATTAGAGTGAAACGGCATACAAATGTTGGGGGAAAAATTATCAGGATTCTTCAGTTAACCATCTTAAATGTATTAATACGTCTATTAACTCCATGATGTCGAAACCTTTTGAATATTTCGGATGGCATTAAAATGCAAAAACTGTTGCCTTCAATTGCTAACCCTAATAATCCGTTTGAATTATAACAATACGTAACCGGGCTCGTTAATAATCGGCCTTACAATGGCTGTAAACAGGCAAAGTGAATATTAAATAGAATTTTATTACTATTAAAACAGTCACGTGCTAATATCGGATTAATTTACGACCGTGGGAGCCTTTCTGTCAGTCTTTTGCTCTTTGGTAAAGGTCGATAATTACGGTGGATTAATGGTAAGGATTCAAGATTCCACCGATGGAAATGTACAATTAAACTCTACTGTCGAGAGATCATTATATTACCATTAATGTAATCAATGATGCTAATTATGTTTCTTTCAACCGGTGTCTGTTGTCAGCAATGCAAATGATAGTTCTTCATATAACCAGGAGATGAGGAGAGGAGAGCAAGGTCTTGCTTTCCGTATGATTCACGACTTTTATTTATTTATTTATTAAATTTTTTTTGGTCCTTCTTACATTTGATGTGAAATGAATTAATTGTACTCATCAACGCTGAGAAATATACTTCACTGCTTGTTAGGTATGGACATGGTTTTCCGAGGTATAATCAGGCAAGACAGGTAAGACAGGAAAGAGAACAGGAACAAAACAATTGATTGTCGTAAAAAGTTGCCCGATTATAAATGAACCATTACTCTCGCATCGTCTATTTCTTTCGCCTTATTTTTAAAAAGTCAGAGTTCATCGGAGATCTCTCGTCTAGGCGGCTTCTTATAGCTGTTCGGAGTAGATATTTATCAATAATTGAACACATCGACTAATCGTCCTCTTCACCAGTAAATTCTTCTCGTGTAAGTATATCTATGTTTTTTGTAAGTCTTCTATCTCGTTCCGGAACTAAAAACTTGTGTTAAATGTCAATTCTTACTGAGTGCTTTATTATTGATTTATTTCGTGATTTAAAGTTGCTCACCGCGGTAATAGTGCTCCGAGTAGTACTAGAGGGTTTTTTTATGATTTTACCGTCACCTGCATGTCGCCTGGGAAGCAATCTATTGTTCTAGCATACGACCTCTTGCTAATTTAAATGTATAGGAGTTCGCGCAAATTGGCTTTTAACATCCCACTTATTCAATTATATTTCAAGAAATTGAAAATTCTAGAATTGTTTTTCTATTGACTTGGAAGATATGGGTGACAAATTACAATGAAGGTGAGTTTTACTATGAATAAATTGTGTGTCAACTTTCAATTCTGTAATATTCAATTTTTTTACATTGGAAAATTCTCTCGTGAGTTCTGCAGGGCGGTTAACCCCGTCGTTGCCTACCATTATGGTCTTCCTATGATTCGTTGATTTGGCCTGCCAGACACGTTCGGCATTTGGCGGTGCCCTGTATTTATCACCCAGCTTATACCCTGACCTACCAGTAAGAGATGGCGAATCGCCAAACCGCTTCTCCTTTTCCAGGTTGATGAAGGTCAGATGAAACCGTAGTTTGTCCGGACTTTGTTTTTGAAAACGACGAATCTGTACGGTCCACGTGTAATTCAACCTATTGAAAGGTTGCTGCTCGGGGACGTTTTCTCCTCTAAATTTGACTCCTCTGTGTTCTGTTTTATCTAATTTTACGTGAAATAAGATGTTTGGCTTTTAGAAATTTATATATCCTTTATTTCATGCCTGTGGATTGCTCCATCAGTAAACGATTTACGTTATAATTCAATGCACTTATTTGTACATCAGTAAATATCAAAATCAAACTTCGTATTTTTTCATAGTTTTCTTACATGTTTTACAATTGAGGTTTTCGGATTTATTGTTGAGCTAATGAGCCATTTGTGCTACATCAATGAAGTGAACAGAAGAAACCGTTGGAACCCTTCACATACTGGCCATAGCTTATCTATATTAAAAAAAGGTGTTTTCTCTTCAGATGGTATTTACCATTTTGGACCGTATTCTGACTTGACCGTCAAAATTAAACTAACCTTAAACAAGACTTTATTGCGACCACGTTGGATTTATGGAGTGGAATTGTGTTGTGCTAAGACATCGAACATCCAGTGCATGTATTACTTCCAAACAATAGTCCTTAGTCAGATCGTCAACAATCATTAATACGTCACTAATCCTCACTATCCACAACAACCTCAACATTCCTTTTGTCAACGATCTGATTCCTTCCCGTATGCCAAACGTTTCACCCGAACCCTTTGATCCATCCTAACCATACAACTCGACTCCTCGACATTCCCAACAATCGACGATGGTCATAAGACCTCCATGCCCTGAATCCTTCACAATAGGACGGTTCTTTAGTCATATTTGCAATATGTACGAATATGTACAAGATACAAGTAAAATATTTTTTTTAGTTTGCCGGGTTGATGCATTTAAATTTAGAGATTTTCTTTTACCAGTTATGACTTTTTTTCTTTGATCTACTCTGCATTTAATTCTTTTTTATGGCAGTTAAAATTAAAATTTTGAAATGATCGGGTATTGTTGGGTAGTATCGCCGAGGCACCCTCCGATGTTGGTTTGTCAGCCCTTTTGGTCCTGTCTAACAGTCCTGATACCCAGAGTAAAGTCAGTTATCTAAATTTGCTGTTCCATGATGGAAATAAATGTAAAATTCAGTTGGGCCACTTCTTTAAAAAAATATATAAAAAAAAAGAATTTCGAATTTTTATGAAGACCTTCGATGTTTTTGATCTTTAGTTATGATTTCTTTCATCTTCGAAAAGTTGTAGCATTAATTGATTGAAATTGTAACTGTTCTTCATCCTCAAGTGTCGTTCGTCATTTTTTCGAGACCCTCCCGGATTGCCAATTGGCGCTTGGATGCGGATGAATTACGATGTCTTGTCTTTTACCTCGTGGGGCTTCGCAACCATTTGCTTTTTCGTCTGTAAAAGGACTGCTGTTTGAAATTAATACTCCGTGATTCGTCTCATCCCATTAAACGAAGAGAAAACAAAGTGATAGATTTCCAGCCGATTGCTCTTGCGATGCCTCCGTGACTGGTTTTAAGGGGCCATTTGTCTCGATTGGGTGATCGACATTAGAACCGCCTCGGGCGACGTGGCCCCACCAATATAAAACCGTGACTACTTGCTATTTGATTAACTGCCGGCTTCAATGCTCAACACACCCGTCGTTAAACAAATCGAGTTACGTTTTAACTGTGTTTTCACTTCGGTTTCAGATTCCTCTTTAATCACGCCCAAAGATATTTGGTCCATCGAGAACGTCTGGAAAGGATCGCCGACCCTCCTACAGATCAACTCAGTCTGGAGGAGCGAAAACAGCACTGGGTAAGTGCATTTACAAAATAATTCTATTTAACAAATAGTTTGTACAGATTTCAAAATATACCACGATATGACTTTTTGAATGGATACAATTACATAGAAAGAAAAAGTGCGTTTTTTTTCAAGACAAATTAATATTTAATTTGATTGTTACAGACCATTGTGGTCAATCCACACTGTGTTGGTCTGTCAGATGCGTCTGACCAATGATGAAAAAAATGTTCGGTAACTACCAAATTACAAGTCTATCACCGCACAGACCACACGGAAAAATCTCACACCAAAATTAATATGTTTATGTATTTATTTAATCTAAAATATAGCCTTTTTAGTTCGCTGCCTTTAGCTACCTTTCAGCTAGTTGCTTCATCCGACTTGGTACCACGAATTAAGATAGATGTCGACCTTTGACAACGTCAGAGATCAAAATATGTAATAATCGTCCGGAACTAGATCTTGACTATAAGATGGGTGTGGCGTGAGTTCGATAATATCTTGCCCTTAGTCCGAAGTCTTCGGCCAAGTAGCTGGAACAGATCTTCACGGTTAACCAACCGTAACGCTGTGACAATTCGCATACATTCTTCAAAGTTCATAGAACATCCATCAGCAATAAACTCTTGGTCAATAACTCCTTCAAATTTACAAAAAAAAGGCCCAATGTGGATTTTGTTCACACTGTTCCCATGCATTAACTGGAAAAGCCGTTTTCCCACGTTAAAGGTATTTTACACGGTTTTCATGCTTTTACCATAACACTTTACATATGTATATAATAAAAAATAAATGTTTCCATTCATATAAACCTGTTGGTACAACAGTTACGCTTCACTATTCTTTCAAAATTTTTAACTACACTAAGCACTTAGCTTTGTTTTTTAACCTTCTGACAGTATATTGATAATGTAGGAGTTTGGTCGCTTCTACAGTCCCACATTCCCCTGCCTCCTCACTGGTCGAGACGTGAATGGCGTTTGGCGGGAAATCTTAAGATCCCTGTATAACTCCTTATTCCTTACGTACAAAGGCGCATTGACTATGTCATGTAAGATTTTATTTTGGTGTGATATTGCTCTGTTGGTACAACCCCATAGTACAAAATAACCTATGGATATGGTGGGCCAAACTCAACAAAAAGTAGCCACTCAATCCATAGGAGTATGCAAATACTAGAAAAATTATGTATCACAGGGGCAATGAAAACAACCCCTACAATTGCACTGGAAACAAGGCGAGGCTACGAATAGCTCATTTAAGCTCCAAAAACAATCAAATTGGACAAGAACATACAACTATAAATAACAAAATCAGATGTTCTTATAAATGGGGACTGAGTATATGACCGCGGAAAGATTCTTTAAACTTTCTATACACTCTCAACGGATTATAAAGGACAGGCAGAATACAGGAGAGCATGAGATACAATGATATGGAATACAGATGGCTGCAAAACAAACGATCCGGCAATTTCTGTACAATCCCAAAACATGAGCAACCAAACTTGATAGGAAAGTACTCTTCCGTCTTTCAAGCAGAAATACACGCAATCAACGCGTGTGCCCAGGAAAATTTTGTAAGAGGTTACACTGGCAAAAAATCTGACAGCTAAGCAGCCATTTAATGCATTAGCATGTAAAAACCGGAAAAGACAACAGCCTGATGATATCTTGGGTGTCAGGGCACAGAGGAATTTTAGATAACGAGAAAGCAGACAGACAGGCCAGAGGAGGATCTGCAAGGGATTGCCGAAAATTCTCTCGGGATAACAAAAACAAATATAGAATCCCCCAACTTAGAATGGATCCAAACAAAACAAAAGGAGAAGTGGATAAACTCTAGCAGCGATATAAAGAATAAACTTACACTGAAACAACCTTCACCAAGACAGGCAAAATCACTGCAATCAATTGGACAAAGCTAAACTCGAGGAGTGGTAGGACTACTAACCCGTCATTGGCATCTGAGAAAACATTTACACAGCAGGGGCTTATACAAAGATGATACCATCTACAGGTTATGCAATGAGGAGGAAATAGCCACCCATATCATGCGAAGCAACATATCAAAGGAGATTTAACCTAACATTCGAAAAAATTTAGGGACTTAAACTGTAACAGCGATAGATAGTGACTTAATACTTCTTAGAAGAAGGATTGAGTCTATTCCACTGAGCTAAAGAACTAAGACGGTACTATAAGCTAGAAGGCTGCAGTGAGTGCCTGGGTAGCACAGACTCCACTTCCTAGTATCTTTATTGACGTACGGTACCATAACTCCCTAGTTAATAGCATATGTTCACTTATGGTTTAAGACTTGTCTACATAATAATATTTTATTTTATATAGCATTGTTGGAGCCGTGTCCTCTCCACCGGTGCAGTTGTCTATACCTTAAACCTACATCTGTCTTTTTTCTTCATGTACTCTTTCCAACTCAGCTTGCCATCTAAGGTCATTCCCAGATATTTAGCTGTATCGCTGTATTGTATAATCAGCTATACAACCATGAACAGGGGCTGGAATTTGCACTGTAGCACGAATTGCACTCGACATTGTTGAAGGCAACCGCAGTCCATAATATCCAAGAGATCGTCCCTCAAAACAGAGATCTAACTGGCAGGGATTCCTTCTTCCCCCACTGTCTCCAGACCTTAATACTCTTGAAGAGATGTAGGATTCGTTGCAGAGAAAGCTTTTCGATCACTATCAGCAGCCAGTTGACCTGCAACAACTGAAAGCCCTTGCAACATCTATGGAGAAAAATTCATTACGAAATTAGTGGCAATCTTATTAACGTATGCCTAACAGGTGCACAGAGGTGGCTAAAAGAAAACATTATACACGGTATTAATTGTTTGAAAAAACTATTGTGTCCAATAAACAAATTATATAGTTATTTTGTTATTTTTTACAATCTATTAATTAAATTTCCCTCAATAAAAATATAATAATTTCTCATCAATTTTAATGGAATTTATAGTAAAAAATAAAATGAAAATGCAAGAGGTAAATATTTTCAATCCCTATTCTTTTTGAGTAGTTTACTTACATTGATTGTGAAAGAGGCAACATGGTCCACTTTTTTTTTATAAAAGTTATATGTCCTGATTTATGCTGATTGAGTTTCATTCTCCATTTTTGCCCATCCGTTTATCTTATTATAAGTCTTTTGAAGGATTTAGGTTGAATAGTAAGTCCTGCTGATATCACCGCTGTGTCACCTGCAATCGTTGCAATTTTTACTCTATCTATTCTCAAAAAATCATTGGTGTAGAACAAGTAAAGCAGTGGACCCAATAAGCTACCTTGTGCCACTCTTGTATTTGTTGTTTTAATTCTGAATATCGATGTTCTTGTTTGACTCTAAAACGTCTGTCAGTTAGGTAGAAACTAATACCAACATACTGCTTTGCATCGGTTTTTTATTTACTTATGAGTCCTTTGTGCTATCTTTTTTGTCTGCAGGGTCTATTAATTGTTGTCATCTGATTCACCAGTTCTTTAATTTTCTTAGAATAGTTGCAGGATAATGAAAAAATGATTATTTGATAATTTGTGCACGACAATTAAAAATATATTATATAACTTTTTTTTGACACAATTTAAATGTTTAATATTAAGTCCCTATTAATCAATGATTATTTAAAGCTCGTGAGATGCGATCTGTTGTGATGCAGGTTAGAAAAATATTTTCTTAATCGTGCACGTTTCGCTTTTTATTGAGATCGTCTTCAGGGCCTGGGATGTATAAACATTGTTTCAATTATGTTAATACCTATAATATAATAGTGTATCAATTTATATTAATATCTTATATGTACTTATATAATTGATACAATGTTTATAAATCTCCGACCCTGAATATGATATTAAAACACCGAAACATTGACAAGATCAAGAAAATGTTTATCTAACCTACATAACACCAGACCGCATTTCTTCTTTAAATTAACGAAATTTAAATTTCATCGCGTTATATTAATAAGAAGAATAGCATATTTTATGATATTTCCTCATTTTGCACACTCCAAAAGTGAAAACCATTGAAAAGAAACCATCAAACAAGGTAATGTAAAATGATTCGAAACCTACCTTCTTATAATACTATCGATAGGAGCTGATTGGATAAGCTAAAGCAAATTAATTTAATAATTGTTAGACTTGAATTATGCTTTATAATGCAAATTGTAATTATTCTAAGCTATTTCTTTTGTAATTATATTCACTTTATTATTTATTATGTCTTATAAATAACAATAATTCACTCTGCTTCTTGCATCTTGGAGTTTCCTCGGTGTGTATATTATGAAAAGATCGGTTATTCTTGGTTCGCTTATGAGTCAGAACTGTTATATCCTAAAGATTTACAGTAAAGGTGGGTAATGTCGTATTCATTACAGATTATGTAAAACCTCTTTGTGTTAAGAAATATAAAGTACAAAATATTACAACCTATCGTTAACTAGTAAGTCCTTGATGAAAAACTGGCCAATTATGTTTCTATGGTTATTTAATCGGTAATTTATGGCGGTCGTAAAGTTTTCTCGCAACATTCTAAGCTTCCGGTTATTTTATTATTTTCCTTGATTAGATAGACATTGTACTGTGTACTTACGTTAACGAGCCGTTTGTTTTTTTGTTTTGTTTTTTCAGCACTGGTGACTATGCTGACAGCTTGCGGAGGCGGAAAATCCACCGGTGCGACGTACCTGGTTGTGATAAAGTCTACACGAAGAGCTCCCATCTCAAAGCCCACAAAAGAACTCACACAGGTATGTAAAATTTTACTTAAAACCTATCATCCCTGAACTTTTTCATCCGTCTGAAGATCAAACTGCAGTACATGATAGTGAAAACAGTTAGTAGGCCCCAATATTGCTAACATCAAGTAAAATGGTGAAAAATATGCAAATCTATCTGCAAAGTCTGCAAGCAGTTTGGGTTTTGGGTTTATTTACCTATTACTTTTTAATTAGTTTTAATTCAAATTACTATAACCATTATAATCTGATGGTAGTGATATTTATCAACACATACTAGACCTTTCTTTTTCACCAATGCCGGCTATTTAAGAGTCTAATTTTTATATATATTTCGTCTATTCCCTGGCAACTCATTGTCAGTCACAATTTTTGTTTTCAAATTAAGTTTCTGTTTTTCATGGGTCTGGGAGGCTGATTTAAATCTAAATACTGAGCTGAATAGCGCCGATTGTCATACATGATCCATCATGTTATATATCTGTCTACTGGTTTGAAGAAGTGCCTTGATCCTCTGACTGACGGGGATTTTTTTCCAGCCACTTATGTTAAACGCGTTGGCTTCTGTAAGGATATCTATAAGTTTCAATAAGATTTTGTGAGTTTATTAGGAATAATAATCATTAATCCAGTGTTTTATTAAAGCAAATAAAAAGACGAAATTTCTTGGTATCTGTTTGGTGGATATTGCTTTTTTTATTATTAAATCCAAAGTTAAATAAAAAAGAGAAGCTACTAACTAAATTATCGGTTTGGTACTAATTGTTTGATACAATTCAATTTTACCGTGGTTTGCTCACTTTTTTAAAACTTCCTAATTCAATCTAGCTTTTCTTTTTCCTTTATTTTTACTATTATTTATTAATCATTTTTATTAAAGCCATTGAAAATAAAAAGTCAGAGATTACTAGATTATCTTAAGGATCGATATCGTTTCGTGAATTTGAATTTTACCTACTTTGAATACTTGCTGAAATCGTATTTCTTTTTCGTGTGAATAATTAATTGTATTATCCTAAATTAAAATGTACAGCTGCTAGACTATCTGATTTTTAATGGGTCTTATTAAAATGATTGTAAATCGTTTGATGATTACACATTATTCTACTTTGACCACGTTTTTTATTCTTTCTTTCTCAATTTGTTGCTTCTTCCTTCCTGACTTTTGAGTTCACTTCCATTATTAGCATATGATTAGATTAAATTCCTACTTATTTCGACAAAAAGTACATATTATTGTAATATAAATAACATATAAATAAATATGAATAAATTAACATTAAGAAAGACAACAATGAAAAATCAGTACATATACATTAATAAATAAACATTCAGACTGTGATATCACATGACATTATAAACTTTAAAAACTCGTAAATGTCTCCTGCTAGTAAAGTTATTGGAGTAATGCCAATGAGTGTTTTCTCCACTCTTGGTTTTAATTTTGTATATATTACCTTGCTCACTGTTACTTGCTACCTTCCTTTAGGTTGTTGTAATGTACTACAAATTTAAAAAAAGCTAGTAATGCATAATTGTAAGTTTAACGGATGCTCTAATGAGGAGTTTGCGATGGCTTGACGCATCCTCGCCTCTGAAGCATGTATTCTTCACAGAGCATCTTCAACTCCACCGAATGTCATGCAATTTGGTTTAAGCTTTATTTTGTGAAGATAGGCCCCCCACATATACCATTCCCCGTTATAGCAGTTAAAACCCATTTGTTTTACCACCTTCAGCAAACCACGTCTTATTTTTAATAAGAGGATTAGTAATGTTTACCTGCTTCGGACGTCTTGTAGGCAGATTTATATTTGCTTATGACCTTATGATTGGCATAATTTTTATAATCGCCTTTGTCAGGTTGAATACGGTTGGTAAGTGTTGCCTGACGTTGCGGATTTCGCCTGGTTATGTACTGCCGCATTTACAGTACTCCTGAGTTACCTCTCACTATTTTTTTTGTTTTTTTTTATTGCGAGATTGTGCATTTTCTTAATAACCCCAATTAAGAGGTATTTACATGTTGTGTTTATTGTAAAGCTTGGGAGTTAGTGTATGTCATGTGTAACTATCAATATTGCATTATAAATTAAACCCAAAGTCGAAGAGTTGTTCTTTTTAGCCAGGGGGAAGCTTCCTGCGGCAATTGTTAATATCACCTCGTAAAAGTTTATTTTAACACAATTAAAATTTCAATTATGTAAGTCTTAATGGTACATCAAGCAACTTTGCACCCCAGAAATCTGCGGAATTGGTCAGAAGGTGCAGTTTTAGTTGTAAACAGGGTCTAAAAATACACATTGCACCGTTATTTCCATCCTGCTTTAGTCTCTCGCTGTTTGCAGAACGTAAATCTCCGAAGTGTTTTATATTTACCGTCTCCTTCTGGCACTTTGATCTTTTAATTGAAGTTAAAAGGCGCTGATTGTAATTGTTGAGACATTGTAATTAAGTTTTTCTTCGCTCACTATTAAAGTTGGCGATCTGATTTTTCAAGGTTAAAATTTGCTAAACTTTTAAAATATTTTTGTAATGTTTAATCAAATGCATTTAAAATTTTATAAACCCTCATTGAGCTATACAGAATCTTTGTACAATCTCAACAGATAGGTTAAATGATCTTCTTTTAATAGAGAATTGATTCACATTCACGCTCATTGAAAAATAAAAGATTAAACAAAATTGTCTTTACTCTTAATAAGTTAATGGTCACTTTCCCAATGTTTTAGAAACGCGTGAAGGCCTTATTAAAGTTCTAAATGTGTTGATATACCGAGTAAATATAGAGGGCATCAAAAAAGATCCTTCGGGAGCATATCCCCAATTAACGTATTAATTTACAGTAATTACAGGTCTCACTTCTGGCGTAGAATTAAATGGTCCTTCCAAGAGATGGCTCTGTAACCTGACTGCCGGCCTCTTGTGGCAGTAATTTTTGAAAATTACACACCCTGACGGTTTTAGTACTTTTTTAACACTGGAGACAGTTTTACCAAGTAGATGAGACGCAATCGCCCTGGCCATACCAGCTTGTTCTTTGCTTCCTCCTCTTCAAATTTGTATTACACGTTTGTATTGTTTATTGGTTCATCAATCTTCATGTTGTTTTCAGCTTAACTTAATTTCCAATCTTAGTTCGATTGCTCACCTAATATTTGACGATGTTTTAAAAATCCTACTCACAATTAGTTGTGTCAAATTTCCAGATTCCAAGCTTATAGTTCATCACCTGGTTGAAGTAATTTACAATCTGATTATGAGTCATCTAGATAGCTTGAATCATTGAATCATTGCAAATAATTAACTGTGAGTAGGAACTATCTTTTTCAGAAGATTGTCAAATATTAGCTGAAAAATAGTTATAAATCGTTTGATGATTGAACATTAGTTCAGTCTGCTTTGACCACCTTTTGGTGTTTTCTTTCTCAATTTCTTCCTGACTTTTGAAATCACTTCCGTTATTAGCAAATGAAACGCGTCTAGTTAGCCAAAGCCTAGAATTAAAATAGTTTACAAAACAGCACACTTGCTCACTTCATAACGTTAACAGAACCGAGACCGTGTCAAGTTTGCTATAAATTCCGAAATACACACGTTTATCTTAAATTGCTTTATTGTCCGTGGCCAATTAGATTAAATTCCTAACATTTTTGACAAATAATAAATATAATTGTAATATGAATAACATAAATAGATATGAATAAATTAACATTAAGAAATGCAAACAATGAAACATCAGTACATATACATTAACAAAAAAATATTCGCACTGTGATATCACATCATAAACTTCAAAAAGCTCCCGTAAATGTCACCATCTCCTGCTAGTAATGCATAATTATAAGTTTAGCATATGTTCTATTGAAGACTGCGATTGCTTCGCAGAGCAGCATAACTTAACGCAGACCTTTAACTCCATCGAATGTCATACAATTTGCGGTTGGTCTAAGCTTTTCTTGTGGAGATAGACCCCACACATACCTTGCCGGGTTATAGTAACATAAAATCTTTTTGTTTTCCCACCTTCACGAAGAATTTGTAGAACAGTTCATGATAGACAACACCCCCCCCCCATTTATCATTCTTGACAATGTTCTCTCAAGACCATTCTTAAACAGTTTTACTTCTTCCTTGTTAATACCAATTTTGAAACCAAAAGGTATATTACCCCGTTCAGCTTGGCAAAGTTGTGAACAAATTTTGCCCTAGGACCCCTCGATCATTACCTGCACTCACGAAAATCGGCACCAAACTTCAATAAATAACGATACGGACACCGATGATTGCGGATCGGGCGTGGTCCACGTTTTTAGTAGATAATAAATGTATGGAAGGGGCTGATTATATATGTTCAAATAACAGAATTTGGTTGTGTCACATAATCGAAAAACAAAACACCTTGGTACAATTCGTTAATTGTATCTAGTCTGGTCTAAGTTCCAGTTCCTGAAAGTTAGTTAGAAAGTAATAACTCATTTTCTATGAAAAAAATCATATCAGTTTGTGTTATACTCGCGATAAATAATATAACAGCGTGGAGTATGGGATGTTAACTAGAGGGATGGAGGGAGGAGAGAGATATGTTACAATATCTGATATAACTTTGTGTTCTAATATTTCAGATCGTAAGTTAGAAATTAATCAAAAATCTTGAATTAGCGACGACACGTACGTTTCACTTTCTGAGCTATAATTTGAAAAACCACTTACGATCAAAAGACGAAAACTTATTGGAAGCAGAACAGGTGGGTGATTAATCAGAAAAACGGCCATTTCTTCAACTTGATGGAAACATTTGGACCTCGTTAAGACAGCCGAGTTCGGAACTGGATTGTGAAACCTTCAGTCAACGGTAATTCATCCAGTTAAGAAGTGGATTAAAGAAAATAGATTGGTGGGTGCGAGCGAGGGAGAGAGAAAGTGAGAGACGGAGAACAAAGGACGAAGAAAGAAAAATTAACATTTATATTGCTTACAAATGTTAGACCACACCAATACCCGTGCCCGCCTTCTAACACTCCTGTATAATTATATCTGGTATTAATTAGACTTAACAAGATAACATTATTATAGTTGGGTGACTGTGGATACTAATATTGCTAATTCATATTTAACCACCGCCCTGTCATCAGGTGCTCAAATAGCTACCGGCGGGAAAAAATTGTACAAGTTTTTTTGTAATATCCTTCTTTCACTGCCTTGAACTAAATTTATGTACAACCATTCCTTGGTTGAGTAAATAATGTAATTATATATCTATCAGTACAGACAATATTTATTACTTAACACATTTTCTTTTAAATTGCATGCAGTAAGTCTTTTGTTTCATTGTAAGTCAAAATCAAAAAAATCAGCAGAGAAATGTATGTACATACACACATGTACAGAGTTGAGCCTACTACCTCTTGTACTCCACCGGCAATTCTGAATTTTGTAATTTACAATAAATTACCGGCTTCGAGCATCGCCCGGCTGATGGACCTATGTCTTATCCGTTCAGCTACCGAGGTTGGACTCCGGGTGCTACCAAGTTCTAGGTCATTTCTGCACCAAACACAATCAGTTCCTAAACCCATTTTAGGTTCCTTCTCTCTCACCCTTAAATATATTCTTACTCCTCTGCATACCATTCACTCAGTTAGGACGGTGGAATACTCGATTTTTCTCCATCACCTTCTCACACTACACATTCCCACTATTAGGTACATTCACCTTCAACACACGTTATGAACACAAAACTATGTACTACTATGTACAATAAATCAACCCTGTTTCCTCCAAGAATTAGCAGAGAAATACTTCGTCGTTGAGATACAAATTGGTATCTGGTATGGTAAAATGTTTTGATCTCAACAAAACAAAAAGAAAAACTATGAATAAGATAAAATAATCACATAAATTCCTCTTTTTTATTTTAATAATAGTCATTGCTTTTTCTGTACTTTCAGAAATCCTTACTTAAACTTAGAATGTATATGAAAATATTATTGTTTTTGTTTTAATAATATCACATGATTTGGAAGTATTAACAAAGAGAGCACACTAGGAACAGAAATGCTATACAACCATTAAACATTTATTGTGTTATTGCGTAGTGCTGAAAGAGTGGGCTTACACTACCCGTGCTGGGTGCCAAACTGTCTCAAAAAGGTGTTAATTTGTACTACGACAATACCAAAGTGTTACGCATCAAAATAACCAGCATTAAAAATGGATTTTGTAAGCTAAAAAATCGATCATTTTTTGTTTTCCCTTTTCAGGAGGGAGTACCCTATTCAGATACATTTTTTTAAAATTATTATGGCCTCATGAACTATTTATTGCGTTATTCGCGTTTGGTTTTTTAGGTGGGGGGTATCGTGAAAAAAGGGCCAAAGGTGACGGCGGGAATCGAACCTGCGACCGCGGGGTCTACTAGCCGAGAGTGTCTCACGCTAACCACTCGGCTACCGCGGCCCCAACTCTGTTCTTTTCGGGTTGAGAATTTTTTCCTTCTTGCGGCATTGCTTGTTATGCGTCACGCCATCAAGTACGTAGTGCTTAGTGCATAATTCACCACTACCTTAGGGGTATAATAATCAAACGTAGGAACGAGTTACCAAACAAGAATAAGTTATCATAATAGACTTCGTGTATTTTGGTTTGGAAGATTTCTAAAACAAGTTACACCAACACAAAAACACCATGTGTAACGATCGCGGAGTGGGATACAGTCAAAACCGAATCAAATCTGACGGACGTCTGCATAGATCTGATTTAAATAGGTGAAGTCTTTGGAAAACGATTTAATTTGAAAAGAAGCCACCAAGTTGATAGTTTTACTAAAAAACGGCGTACATGCCATTGGGGAACGGGTCGCAAAATTGGAATCAATCGTGGATTAAGGTTAAAATTCAGATCAAGTTCGAAATAATTCACATAATTATAGATTAGATTCAGGACAACCTTTATGATATTTGTTGTCGCCACAAAGATTTGTTATTTGGTCCAAAAGAAACGGAGAGCGATGTGACTCTTATTTCTTTTATACTTTCATTACTCCTCAATATCAGCCCCGAAATTTATGAAACAGCAGCATAATTATGAATGACATATAAACGATGTCCCCATGATGCTTAATGCAGGCAAAACGCCCCAATAATCGCGCCAAAGCCATCGAATAGAATCCGTTTCTACAATCCCAGAAGGCGTCTCAAGAGGAAAATGCTCCGCGATTCAATTGTCTCCCAAAACATGAATTAGTGTTTCTTCAAACTAAGTAGAATCAGACTCCTTTCTGTACCCAATTTCTTTAATTTGATCTTGTAATTTGGAACAATCTTTGAGCTTTTAAAGATTTTAGTCAGATGAAAATACATTTAACCGAGCGTAGAGCAAAGTGTGAGGTCGTTAGGGAGAGAGAGTCTGTGCCAGAAAACTTATTTCGTGGAAGTATTTTTTGATAAAGGGCGCTCCAAAATTATCGACGTCATTCCAACAATGATAGAAATGAGTGCAATATCAATACTTTTCCGATACCACATCCGTGCTTATTCGGTTCAGCAAAGTTCCTTAGTTAAACTACATATTAGAAAGGTCGAAACAAACGGTCTGGGTATGAAGGTTGCCGAATTGCTTGTATCATTTAATGTCCAGCGACGAGAGGGGAGAAGGAAAGTTTACTTGTTGTTAGGCCGTTGAATTGTGTGCAATTCGGAGACGGACGTGGGAAGAACTGCTAGAAGAAAGTGCTAAAGGTCACCAGGGTGGCTTTTACTCCGAATTAATTTCCTAATAATCGGATATAAATTACCCCGGAATGATCCCGGCTTTCACCCGGGGCACACCCGGTTTAATAGCAGTCGAGGGAGCAATACTCTGCTTCGAAAACCATGACGAAATGCCGGGGAAAGAATCATTATTTGCTCATCACCGGTATCGGAGAAAACAGCTCGATCCGTCCGGCCATAAGGAGAGAGAATGTTAATTTGTTTTAAAACCTCGTTTTGCTACTTGTCTTATTTACAGAGGGCTAATTTGTATCTCATCCGGAAAGCGATTAATTAAGCACCGGCTTTTGACTTGAGGATAGTTGTTATCTTTGGGATTTTAACGAGGTGAGCCAATTATTTTTCAAAACATTACTACAGCTACCTCTTTTGCATTCGGTTTATTGGACCGGTGTAATAAAACCTAGGTTTTTTGCAACCCGATGCAACCCAGCGTCAAAATTCAAAAACCTATTACAAACCGTATTTTTTCTTCAAAAATTAGAACACTAGATCACTGTCAACGTATAATATTTTGAAGATCAGAAATAATAGTACGACGTAATGAATAATGATTTAATCATTCTGAAATCAAGGACCGGGCATACTGAATTATAGAAGAATATTAATCTTGAAACACGTAAGATAAGGTTTTGGATGCAAATGTTACAGTCCTGGGTGATATTTTTTTCAAAGGACATCAACGAAGTTTGGAATTGATGTTCTTTCATTAATTTTATTAATATTGGACTACTGGAAAATCGTTCCTTTATTTACAACAAAAATCTGGCAAGAAATAATTTGTAAGATTTCTTCATGAGCCATGTGGGTTGAATAACCTGTAGGTTGACCGTTTACGAATCATTCAGGTTCGCATATCTTCTCAACTTTTGTCGACGCGTTCACCCCTGCCCGCCCCAGAGAACATGCTGGCCAAGACAACCAGAAATGACTAAACTATATCACTCCGCAGATTTTTTCTAGCCTGTTTAGATTATGATATTTCACAAAACGCCCTGTAGCGGAAATGCGGTGTTGTACAACTCCGGCGTAGCGATGACTGTTTGTAGGACGGATTCGGAAGGACATCAATGAGAACGGCACACTCGAAAAATCCGCTTTTCCACGGCCCACTTTTATCACCGAGGGCCGCCAACCGTCAATCAGAAAAAAACTATCCAATTTTTCAATAAATGGCTTTTCTTATTTCTATTATTATACGGTTTCCACTCAGAATGGAAACAAATGCAATGCAATTTTCTCACCTACAACAAATAGAAACAATTTCTAAGGGTGTTTAAGAGAGATTTAATATTTGCAAGGTTAACAAATATGATAAAATTTAAGATATTTGGTATGTACCGAATCGTTCAGTGCGGCCCGGTGTTTCGTTCAAGTTCATTTATTGGAATGAATGTTGAAGCTTTGAAAGGCATTTTTCAACCCCCGCCTCCAGGATATCGTCTACTATGCGGGAGTAAAGTGACCAGTCTTCTGTTTGAATGAAGGGTGACGTATATATGTACAGTATAATTTGAAACTATTTGGCAATTGACAACTAAGTTACTAATCGGAGGCTACCATTTTACAATATCAACTTAGTTTTCATCTGGAAGCACAGGGTCAGTATCAGATAGAAACGCTCAAATGGATGCAGGTTTAAAAATACGCGACCTGGAAAAGTAGTAAAACACGCAACAGGCCTGCGATGACCTTACCTCTTATCGGCATCTGAACTGGCTACATTTATGACAAAACCATTCTTCGAAAATTTGACCAGGCATTGATAAAAACAGGAAGTCTGTGGGGATGAATGCCACTATCATTATGAAAAAGTATCCAATATAAAATAATTAGCAAGGATTTGTTAAAGTTATATACGCTGGGAATTAATAGAGGATTCCAATTTCAAGTGTGAGTATAACAAATAGAAATTTCATGGCGGAGAACACTATGTAACATAATACACCTTGTATGTAATAGCAATGTACAATCTAAGGGAAAAAGGAACGTAGTTATTTTTAATTTTAGACAATTGTTTTACAGTATTACTTTTTAGCTAAGAATAAAGTCATTTCAACCGTAATTTTATTAGTTTTAAATAGCATTATAAATTGTCTGGAAATGAAACACCAGTTTTTAACTCGAAAATAAACTAGAGTCGTTAAACATAAAATTTACTGATGAAAATACAACTGTTAATTGCTTACAATAGCTGTTTAAAATGTTTAGACCGAAGTTCTTTGTATAAATCAATCATTTAGTCTTTACATTTATGGTATAATTCAAAATTAAAATTTGTTGCTACAAAGCTTTGGCCCGAATTTTTTTAAGTGGACCGTGAGTTTTAGCCCAGGATGTTTGTTAGAACGTCTTAGAACTATTTGGTTTGTTACTGTATAGGTTCTGTAATGTGTAATGACTGTCAAGCTGATCTGCGTCTACGCCGGTATGTATGGTGAAAACCAGTCGGTGTTTACGACATCCTCGTCGGTAATTCCTTCGCGGGCACGAAATTTACAAGGCGATTTTCTCTTGAAAACTTTCAAACTCTTAGGTGGAACGCGACTCGGAAAATTAAAATGTATGTGTGCTCATGGGGATTAATAAAAGGGAAATTTTACAGCCGGCCGTTAACCGTCGAAAGTATTTCCTGAGCATGAAATGCACACTTGGTCATATGATATAAGGAACGGCTCAAGCGTGGAAACCGAAGTGCCTGGGTTTGTTTTTTTTTTATAGAAAACAGCAATTAAACGGATCATCAACCGGGCCGCCAAAAAAATATGTAATCGCTGAACGCTTAAATGTCATCAATTAATTCATATTACCGCCAATAATATGGCCATAATTAATTCATTACTTGTAACCTAATTTTTCTAAATACTTCACTATATAAAAATTTTGACATCATCGGATCGTACATTCGCCGGGTCCGAGACGAGGCGTGGCGCCGATTAAGTTTTAATTACCTAATTAAATTTTTCAAGTAATTTATCCCACCACATAGGCGATTTGTAAGACTCCGACACGATAGGTATAAAAGAGGCTACCACAAGGCCTGAGTAATCTATTGTGCTCCTCTATTTTTATAAATCACTTGCCAGTTTCAGGTTGTAGCCATGCCAGGCTTCCTTAGTTTAGGATCTTGCTTGCGGATTTTCCTCTCCTAGTTGCAAGGATCTCCAGTACATAAACCCTCGCAAAAACATAAAGCATGTTCTGCCGTTTTCCCTTCTTCCTGGAAATATTTGCAGTGTTTCTTTTGGCCGTACTCCTTATCCGGTGCATGTGCCTTCTTAGTTACGTAGTGCCCTATCAGGAGTCCAACCATTGTAACCAAAGTTGAACTCTCCACATATTCGCTATTCATTAAAAAAAGATGTGTACTTATAGTTTGGTCGTTTCCTACAGTTCGGTCGATTGGCTTTCTTGTCTGGTTTGTCCTATCCATTTCAAATATATGGATTGATTGGTTTGTGCTATCGTCATCCCCAGCTGAATGAAGCTAGATTTGTGTTATTTTTAAGCAACCTTCACTCTCTTCACGGGATTTGAAACAGTTCATCTGTGTTAAAAAAAACCAATGTTTAATTTAATCGTTTCCGATCACTTTGGATTGTTTATCCTCGTTGTTTTGAGCTGCCAGACGCGTTTTGGCATGTTGACATGTTCAATGCTCATAAACGTATAACTGGACAAAATAACCCCTGCACTGAAAATCGCAGAAATGCTTCTGACATATCGAAACAGCGTAAATTGACAAAAATGATCGGAAATTACCAAATTACAGGTAAATTGCCAAAAATAAGAGGTGAACTCACTTTTTTTTTTACCTTAACTGACTTTAATGACTTCACTCTCATCATTTCCTATGTGATAGTTTAGTGGGATCTACAGGGTCAGGCAAAATAATCTATAATATTCTGACATTTCTATTTTCTGTTTAGCATGAATATAAAAGATTATAGGTTTAAACCGAAGACAAAATACTACGTTTATTACAAAATTTAATCAGTTATGTCTAATCCTTTTTATAGTCTATTATATACATTATATTCTATTGTTATGCTATATATAGTCTAATATTTTAATAAAAACAAGCATTGTTCTCTCTCTCTCTCTCTCTCTCTCTCTCTCTCTCTCTCTCTCTCTCTCGCGCGCGCGCGCGCACACACACACACACACACACACACACACACACACACACACACACAAAACAGGGAAAGTGAAATTTACCGATCCTTTTACATCCAGTGATACAAAAATAATAATATATAAATAATATTATAATGAAATCATAATTCACGACATAGAAAATGTCATCGATTCTCAGCTTAGCACGTGTATCGTTCTAAATTGCACAATTTCTGTGCTTACAGTTTTTGACACCGTTGCCGTGTATGTGAGGTTGCGAAGTCACATCCTGTATATTAAGAACGGTTGGAATTTCAATATCGAATACGAGCCGAATTGATAAAATCTCGTGACAAATGTCGAGGACGTGTACGTTCACATTATCTACCTTTCGGACCCAGGGTGAAATTCACCTCGGATCTAAACATATGATATCGTTTTTCGGTATGTTTAATCGAGGATAATTTAATACTTTTTGACGTGAATAAAATTGAATTTTTTTTTAAAACGAAAACCTTTATGACTACTGACTAATTATAAACTCACTTCGAACTAGTCACGACTAAAACATGCGACATCAAACGTACAAAAATTAAAATATATGTACAAATTTTTAACTTAATTACAAGAAACAGTCTCCTTTATAAAACTAACACTTTTTGACCTCTATTCAATACGTATCATTTCAATTATTATGTCCGATCCCAAGGAAAAAATATGTTCCTGTAAAATTATACATAATAGATATTATTTGGACATAAATGATTGGTAGGAGTTAAATATATTTCATTTTGTTTCAAACGAGTTAAATTTCGTTCATGTTCAAATGTCATGTTAAATAGATGTCACATTTAATC
The DNA here is from genome assembly GCA_039619505.1 of Cimex hemipterus. Classification (NCBI taxonomy): domain Eukaryota; kingdom Metazoa; phylum Arthropoda; class Insecta; order Hemiptera; family Cimicidae; genus Cimex; species Cimex hemipterus. The sequence goes on from CM077102.1 coordinate 35,330,386, forward strand.
AATTTACGGGATTTGACTCTAAATTTATATTTAACAAATCCAGTAATGATTCTATGATGTCAACCCTATGACTGGGAGCGGCAGCGGTAGCTTATATATAAAAAATCATACTAATGCAACCACACAAGAGATAACAATGCACACAGATAATTTCGAAATTCTTAAGTGGTCGAAGGTCAGATCATTCTGATTTGACTAACATTTCAACAGATAACGCCTTTATCTTTTATTTAACTAATTAGTTTTGTAGCAATTATAAGCATTTTGTGAAGTAAAATAAACTTTGGAGCATGATGGCATTGCCGACTGCCGGAAGTTCAGGTCTAGTTTGAAAAGGGACCAAAGGGAAAATTAAATTGTGAAAAAAGAAAAATGAACAAAAACGTGAATATATATAGTCTGAACGGCAAAAGAATACCAAATGTACTGTTAGATCAAAACAGTGAATTGGAATTAGAATTGTGCAACCAAAAATCAAAGGTGTCTGAGCACTGCTCTGCAGAAGTCACAGTTTTTCCTTCCGATTTTAATTTCAACACCAAGCTGATCTTCGTGTGTGAATTGTGTATTCATCATTGCTGCCTTCTTCAGTGCAATATTGTGTTAATTATTGATTTCCTTTAGGCAGAACTTCTACATCGTCGAAAAATTATAGGGGTAATTATTTGAGCGGTTAAACTCCTGTTATAACTTGAAATATTTCTTCTCTCCCGTTCTCTGTAAACGATTGAAACTAATGGTTTAACTACATTTTGAGATATATCTTCAGCAAATGAACCAATTGAAAGGTGAGAGTTGACGACAGTCTGGGGATCTGGGGAGGAACAGTTTGACTTGCAAATAAAAGGTCCTTAAGGGTAAGAAGAAATCACTGAATAGTCAAACAGAAAATGCTACATAGGGTGTACGCTTACTCTTGTTATAATTATTTTCTTTTGTTTTTTAATTTTTCACCTTACCAATCCTTAAAACCAAAGAAACTGCACGCATCATTAAAAAGGATATTAAATGGAGTATGTTTTCTGAAATTTGCTGATCTCTAAATATGGAAATAGTCGTTTAAAATCACCACAGTAAGATTTTCAATGTTCTTGCTTCTAAAACGCTTATTTCACGAACGTTTACAAGCTTATTATTGATCACATCTTACTGGAAATTTAACGTAGTTTTAACTGGTATCAACGGATTTGTCCAACACCCTTTAGTTTTAATCATCATGTTATCATTGTTTATTTGAAGTGAGGTAGTGAAATCTAATAAAATCAGAAAAAGTGAAATAACTCCGAAACTATTAAGATTAGGACCATAATTAATTAGGACTTTTTGGTTCCAATTTGAATGTAGAATCTACGGGCAGAGTTTGTAACCCGAGTAGCCGAATATCTACAGTGCCACAGTTTATCAACAACATTTTCCACATCAAGAAACATCATTTTCCCCAAATTCACTCGAGATATCAAAGGGACTTACGCAATCACTGCATCGCGTTAAATGTGTTATTGTGATTATTAATAGGTTTTAGAAAAAGTGTTCCTCTTCGTGAGTGATCACGATTCTCTTTTACCTTAAATGATTAAGATAAAAAAGAAGGAATTGAATTTTTATCATGGTTTAAATTCTTTTTTTCCAACTTTTTGGTTATGTTAGAACTTACCGGCCGATTCTTACCTCTACTATAAGCAGTATAGGTTGATGTGAATAGGTGAATGGCTTGATGTCAGAAGACCTAGACCGTGCTCGGTTCAATAGTTCTGTCAGTACCAAAATGGCTCTCTTTTATCACAAAATTTCTCAACTTGTCACGCATTAACACTATTAGCTCTGTTAAGTAAATATCCATAGTATCCATAACCTCTATTTGTGATAGTAGAGGTTAGATTATGATTTTTAAAAATGAATAAAAAATATACAAGGAGTCGTGAATTAAGCGAAAAGGGTTACAAAGAGGGTTCAAGGGTGGGATAAATCACGCATTTAATTAATCTACGCTCTCCACGAGTGTCATTTTACAGGAGACGCAATAAGAGATGGCGAAATCCTTTTTACCGTGCTAAAAGAAAAATATCTCACCGATTGGATTGTTGTTGCATTTGAAAGGCGAGGACCGCACTTAATGTTTATATTAGACGCCCTGCCGTGGGGTCAATTTTATCGGAATATGCTAAACGGACACAATGCCCGCTCGGTAGAAAATAACGCAAACGCTAAATAGTAATTTCAAACCTGTCAACGCCTATGGCACAATCTCACGATTTAATTAATATCTCGACGAAATAGAATTCCCTCTCCGCTGTCTATCACGGTTATTGTAGTTTATTCGCGTGGTCAATGAGTTGTTTTCCACTCGAGAAACTAGATAGAGCCGGAAAAGTGATGCCAAGTGTGGCCAATTGAGAGTCAATCCTTTCACCTCGTCCACCCATCACGGCCAATGTTGTTAAATAAGGACTCGCTTTAATCCACTCAAACGTGCTTGTTAATCTAATCGTTGGAGCTATTGTTCATAGTATGTACAAATTTAACTAGGTTTATTTTGAGAACGTTGCATTTTCCCCGAAATAGATTCATTCTGAACGACTGAGAGACAGAGTTGAAGTTGTTATTGTGCATAGAAGACTAAAATATTAACAGGTTATAAATATAGGAAGGGGGGCGGGAAGAAATTATTTGACAGAGTCTGCGATGGGGGAGGTACATTTCAAACCACGAGACATAATAGTAACATGAGAACTTTATGGGAAGTTATATATCAACCGAAGAAAATAGTTCATGATCCTTTGGAATCTGTTAACAAGTTCGCTGGTGAGTCCACCGTAGACCGAACAGCTATAATCAAAATGAGGAAGGGGCCAAGAGTTTGGGCGTGCTGATTGGAAAGAGTTGGCTTGCATGACGGAATTGGCGGCGGGAGATTTGGGAAATGTGGGGTATAAAGCTGATGGTATTTAAGTTTTCTTGGATTGGTGTGATTTAGATTTCATGGCCATGAGGTGAAAAGAAAAGATAAATTTGGAAGTCATCCGCGGGGAGGTGATATTTAAAGAGGAAGATCATTAATATAACAAAAAAAGAGGGAGGCAGATAAACTGGAGCCTTGAGGAACCAGGAACAACGATCAGGGGAAAAGGAATTGGTCCGCCGCGAACACTCAATAAAAAAACTACTATTGTGTATACCTTCGTGGTTTCCTATTGTTTTGGGCCACGCTTTTCCGGCTTCTCTAATTGGTCACACAGATCCATTTCTGATGAAAAGCCGGAACGCATCCGACTAATCAAAGCAACGAGAAAGGCCAAAACTATGAACAAGGCCAAGTTATTTACAGCAATAGTTGATTTGATGGTTGGAAGATTTTGATTCTTCTGGAGAGTGATGACATTTATATTCAAAGTTGTTTTTCTGTAAAGCTCAAAAAACTCCTGTTAAAGTCCTAAGGAAACGTATAAATGCAATAATCAGTTTCTCATCAACGAGATCATCGTGTTGACTACTTCCACTTTTTGTTCAAATTGCATAATTTATTATAGGTTTACTGGCTACAGGGTGTAATAAGTTCGTCTGGTTGACAAAAGGGCAGAAAAAACAAGCTATCAAAACCTGGGCAATAAACCAGGCAAATCTAAGCATTACTCAATAACAGCCAAACAATCACACATTAATTTGTAGAAAGGGAGACGTTTACAAGAAGTCTTTCCAGTATTTTGGACATCACATGAATAAGGCTGAATGGCCTTTAAGATGATATATGATTGGAAGGTTTGAGAGCTTCAGGAATGAAAATGACGAAATAAACTTCTATAAGAGAGGAAAGTGGATGGTATGTGTGATGACATTGTATATTATGGTTAAAAAGCCTTCCAAGCAAGATTTCGAAGTATGGACATAAGTCATGTCCAGTGGATTTACTTAGGATAGAGCTGCAGGTTAGGATTGGCCGGGGACCAAGGCACTATCACAGAAAACCCAGCTTTAATAGCTTTAACATCTGATTGGAACTAGTCTAATCAGACTGAAAAAGCTGATAATATAAAGGTATACAATTTTAACAATCAAACTTGATGCCATACCATATCAAAAGCTCAGCAAATCTTCCTAAGCACATTTACTCTTAATTTTATTTAAGATATCAGCATGATAAATTTCCTACAACCATTTGAAATTACCCTTTTTTAAGAAGGTTAGAGCAGAAATATATCCAGTAAAGTTATTTTGAAGTAAAAGAAAGTATCAACGATGGCTGTTTATTTTTAGCCTTATTAGTTTTCAGGCAAGTTATCTGTTTTCAATTTTTCAAAGCTTGTTTGTATCTCATTAAAAGGAGAATAACCTGAGGCAGAAAAAGCGTAGTACTGATGTCTAAATCACGTCCGATATTGAACTTGCCCTGTGATTAATGACTCTTCTTCCGAATATATTAACTGGAACAATGCTCTTTATTATGGACTGTACTCGTTTTCTCATGCGGCAAATCCGGCTAGGAAGTTAAGTAAATAACGGAACAATTCCAAAACTCACCCGGAGAATGAAAAGGACTGACTACTCGTTCATGCTTGCTTACTTAACGGATTGACCTTCTGTATTCTTGTTCCTTAGATGTTGTAAGCTACATTGTATCTAAATGCAATTACCTTTGAACAGTAAGTGTTATTATTAAGGTTAACGATTCTGGAATTAATTCTTCTAGAAAATAAAAATAAAACATCTTTGGGATTTTGTTTATTATATTTTGAACAAAGACAAATCATAGTGTAATAAAGGTTTTCTTAAGTAATGATTTACCTTTATTTAGGATATTCATGGAACCGTTGTATCGTGAGAAATGTGCTATTGTGCTATCAAAATAATAGCCAGGTTGAACATAAAAAATCGCATGAAAAGAATTTCCATTAAAATAAATTAAAATGTGAACGTATACATCAAAAATAAGTCTATTAACTTTTATTTAAACTGAAAGATATATAAAACTGATATTTCATAGGGTACAACACAACATAAGACCTTCAGATATGATTTCGAGAAATTAAAAAGTTAAATCCACCCTCTGTAATTAAACGGACAATGTAAAACTCGATATTGGGTCCACCAGTTCACGCTTTTTCCTACCTGTACGAATAGTGGGACTCACACAACAGACCTTACCAACTGAGGCTGTAGGGTAGACAGGCAACCGATATGGCTGTGCTAAATGTGTTAAAATGTGAAATCAACATTAGTAACTGTCATTTGGTGTAAATTTATGTGAACTAATTCTGTTTAATCCGAAAATTATTGAGAAAGTAAACCCAATTTCGCCGGCAGTATGAAATAAAAATGTGTGACTAACCGCCCTACAGACACAAAAAGTATATATTCGCGTTTAACTCATATTGTGGTAAATGTGTTATTGTGCTTTAAAATTTGAAATAAAAATATTTTAAGTCTAGGTTCGTTTGAAAAAGATAGTACATGAACAACCTTTACATATTGTCATCTGCTAACTGTTCTAATGTTTATTTATAGGAATATGATTCAACGGTTTTCCAAAAGGTTTCAGTGAGTTCTAGTTTGCTATTAATAACGATTAATCGATTCTTAATTCCAAAGATAAGTAAAAAGGGAGAATTTTCAAATTACTCTTTTGGTCGAATCGTTTGATGCAATTGAATTCGATGCTACTTCAATCATATTTTTCGAATTTCCTCACTAAATATTTTTATTTTGTTTCTTTACTTCGAATAAGATTTGTCAGTTCTTCTTCTCTATTAATAATGATTAATTGATGTTTTTATTGGGACTAATGGTAAATAAAACGGAAGAGTTGATAAATTAGCTGTTGATTGATTTTTAAATGTCCAAAAATCCGTAAAGGGGCAAAATTGATAGATAATCTGTTAAAAAAAGTCTTTTATTTGATGAAATTGAATTTTACTAATCATTTAGAAATCGTGAGATGCTGTGAGATTTGCTAAATGTACACAATGTTTGTAAATCCCAGGGCCGGAAGATGATCTCAATAAAGATCAATCTTGCTCACTCTGTCTGTTTTCTCCGTTTCTGATAAGTGTTCTTAATCTTTGTTCGTGAGTAATAAGTATTAATTGATTTTTTTTATGATGCAAAAAGAATTGTTGAATTATATGTTTAAACAAGTCTGTTCTTTGATGAAATCTAATTTTACTTTGATATGACCTCCTTTTTTATTCTTGCTCACTCAATCTTTTTTCTTCTTTTCTGATAAGTGTTGGGATTTCTCGTCGTGCTTAACGGCAATTAATTGATTTTTTAATGCAAAAGGTGTGTAAAGAAACAAAATTGTTTTACTTTGATAAATTTGATTTTCATGTTAATTTGTTAAAAGGTTGTTAAACCACCTCCCCAAAAATTGAAATTTTAGCATGCCAAGTAGCAGTTTGTTCCGCCTGTATGAGGTCTTCCTTGACTCTGCGGAGTCTGTAGGAAGATGGGAAAAGCTTGTTAATTACTTATCGCTTTAATATCACAAAACAATTGATGGATTTTGAAGATAAATTTCTAGATTTCTATGATTAAAATAAATATCCTGCTCTGTCGACCTTTTTCAACTTAGCTTCATTCCTTCTTTCCTTGCTTGTTCTTTTGTGAACGGTACCATTTCAAACACCTAATATGTGAAACTTAATCTGCTGGCAGACGTTTACGAAATAGCTTGATTTAACAAAAGCCAGACGAAGTATGATCAGTGTGCTATTAGTGCCGAAATAGCATGTGTCCCAAAAAATTGTCGACTTGTACATACTTAAAAAATGGACTGCTATGAACATGCATATAATTTCGTCTTTTAATGGTCAAACCATAGAAATTATTTGGGGAAAAAGTTGCTCACAATTCTTTGAAATTAATTTATTTTTAGTTAGTTGAACAAAATTCTTATATGGGAATGCAATAGAATTAACGCACTGAGAGCCTAAGTCAAAGTTATACATTTAATAGCATATATTTTAATATCAATGTTGTTTCGAATCGGCAATAAAGGATTCATGTTCGAATGAATCCTTTATTGCCTGCAAAGGTCACTTTGCAGACGATAAATAAGGGCCCTTACCCTCATAACATTATTATTTGCGAAAAAAAAAACATATACGTCTTTCCGTTTTCTTTCTAACCTTTGAAAGCTCTAACTTAAAAAAGTTGTACTAAAAACCCAAACTACATTAAAAATAATATAAAAAGATTGAAGCCCTTTGCCCAAGGTGAATTCCTCTCCAGGTTTCGATGATATTCTCAGCTCCGATCTCTATAAAATCCGAGTTTCAGTATAAAGTAAAGAAAGCAGACCTTACAAATCGGATTGTGCAAGCGTTTTTAAGCCTAGACTGACATTCAAACTGGAATTGCGCACTTTTCATATTAAAAAATAATCATGTACAGTGTTTTAAAAGAACTTTCAACGCGCATTTCGCTACGGCGAAGTATCTACTCGTTATCGGTTTCACAGAAAGCAAAATATGTATTGTAACAGTTCTTGGTGTTTACCTTTTAGTTTTATATTGTCTTATCATTAATTAATTCAATTTTGTTTAAAAATTTAAGATAACAATTCTTAAACACCATTAAGTAAAGTGCTAAATAAAATAATTAAAAAGTAGTAAATTAGTAGAATAAATGTGAATTATTGTTGCACTGAATCTGAACTGTCAGTAAAACAAACCTTCTTTTATTGAAAAAAATACATTCTCAGATACAAAATATTGTTCGAATAGCTCGAATTTTTCTATAGAAAATAATAGAAATATGGAAATGTCTGCTGTTAATAGAGAGTGTTCAGGAGATACATCTTCGGATCGTCCTCCTTAGCGTCTAGGCATGTCTAAATTGGTTCTCGGGCACCGTCGCAAATTTCTGGGTCTCCTTTAAGCTTTTAGGAGGATGTGGGTATTATTATTATATTGCATGTGTAGGTCGATGGAAGTATATCAGTACTCCACCTATTAATCAGAATGAGTGCAATGTACATGGGTTCTGTACTACAGACGTTAGTTGGTTTTAGGCTAGATTATATTTTACCTGTGTCGTGGGCTGAAATGAACTAGCTGCCGAAAGCGGCGCATCTCCTGGGCAGGGGGCATAAGGGGGATACTTACGGCCCAGAAGCATAATGGGGTAGGAAAACTCCCTGTAGAAAAACTTAAAAAAATACTGGACAAAAGCAACAGGTTGAGGCAAGCTAAAAGATTTGAAAATCTGTCAAAAAGAAGGGCAAAGAAACTTTTATCTCTCAGCAGGCAGGATTTGGGAAAAGGCTCTGTACTTAACTATCATCTAAAGAAGACGGGGAGGGCAGCAGACAAAGAAACAAACCGACTCTGATAGGAGGAACCAACGACATCGGCACATCCTTTAGGAATGTGAAGCATTATCCCTTATACTATTATTACATTATTACCCCTGCAGTTGGAAGGGTATGTCCACTTCGTTTCCCCCAATGAGGTCTGCGAAGCGGCACCAAGGAAAGTGCGTACACTTACAGGAAAGAGAGCACTTTTCTAGGCATTGTTTTAATTTAGAGCGGTCCGACAATAAATCTATTTAAGTTAAGATTGTTATAAGTTTAACTCAACCCGCCCCCCAATCTTAAAAAAAAGCACCCTCAGGTATGACCCTAAAATCAACACAAGTTTGCTTGAATGTCTATGCTTGGGTACCTAACCTGCTTGGACTGTAAATAAATAAACATGTGGGAGTGACAGTCCGTCGGAATGGAAGTCCAATAGCGAAAATTGTCTCAGAGAAGGTCGACCGAATGTGGATGTTATAACGTTATGGGCTAAACCAGGGTTTGAGTTAGTAAAAACTAAAAAAAAACAAAAAATTTCTTTGGCAAATTAGACCCTCAAAGCGCAAATGAATTTTGAATTATTCTTTAGAAAATCATGGTGGAAAAGCAATCTCTGCAGTTGGAAAATTGATGATTGATCTGAGAGAAGATATATTTCAGATATTTTTCGTGGTCGTAATACTAAATAAGAGTTGTCATCAGTAAAAACAACCTTCTTTGACAAAACATATCCTCATGGCTAAATTTTTTGAATTAATTTTTAGAAAGTCAAGGTAGAACAAGTTAATTCCTTCTGTTAATTCTGTTTGAGAAGACCAATTGTAGAGTTTGCTATGGGTTGTACTTTATATATGTATATTATATGTATATTTACGTTCGACATTTTACAGATAATTTAGTAACTTTTTGAAGTTAGTTTTATCTTTATAATCGTGTCGAAAAATTAGTTAATAACTTATTGTTTGCATAATGGCTTAAAATTGTTAAGAAAAAATCACAGATGAAGTTCAAATTTTTGCAACATGGAAGGATTTCGATTTCTCTGAGAAATTATTTTATCATTGGTTAATGGCCTGAAAGAAAAATAATATGGGATAATTCAATTTCATCCTTTTTGCTGTCTTAATGGACTTTCTCGCTTATCTCTACTTTTTGTCTTCGGAAAAGAAAATTGCCGGAATCAAAATTTTAGGCCACTGACAGTAGCTGTCCACAAGGAATGACTTTAAAAGAGAAACACTTCTGGGAAATCGAATAAGCCCAAGTAAAAGCCTTAATCGCGCATAACACACATGTACAGCCGAAGAGGGAGTCTCTTCCACAGACAAGTGTATATTTCCATTTATAGAAACTTGAGTATTTTTGTTTTATACTCTGTACAACTACTCGTTAAACCCAAAGACATTTCAGCGATTTATATCCAAAGCGACAAGAAATCCGTCCCTAGGGATATTGCTGATCTGGGACTAAAAACGTAGATCATGTGGAAAGCAAAACTCTCATATGCATTTTCTTGTATTGAACTAGATCGCCTACTCCTACATTTTTGTAAAAATTTGCATACTAATTTTTTTAAGCAGAATTTCATTGCGCCCGGTAGATATACAATCCGATGTTTCGATCACGCCCTTCTGTTCAAAATAAGTAAGATTCTTTAGGAATGAAGGCAATTGTATCACTCAATTGTGTAATGCCTGTGTTTTTGGGTTCGCTCGGTCCCGTTTATGCATTCCTCACGCCAAACATCCAGAAAGGAATAATAACAGTAGATAATAATAAAAAATACTCCTTTCTCTTTTGCAAGTCAAATTTATAGGCATAATATTCAAATATTGAAACATTTGAATGGAAATTTATATAAGGGAAGGAAAATATTTTTCCAGTGTAAGTATTAACCATCATTTATGATTATTATGGCTCTGATGATGCATTGGATGATCACAAAAGATAAAACTGTTTTTAACAGAAATTAAATGAAAAAATGTATTTACAAAATATATTTAGTTGAATATTGAATATTTACAATCTGTTTCGCACATTTTTAGCATTGGCAATGTTGTTTACAACTATTTAAAACTTGAAATCATGAAATGAAACGAAACTAAAAAGTTTTTTTGTACAAGTTCGGCAAAAATAGTTTATTGGTATAAACTAAAAGCATAGTTTCTCATTAAAATAAAATGAGCTACTAACTAAGACTTACCAAGAATGCTACAAAATAGCAACTTTCCAAATCGCCCGTTGTTTTTTGTTTCTTTTTAATCAAATTTTGATATATTTGGTCAATTTTTTATCAGAACGTTGTTTAATCTTTCCCCAAAACACAAAAAAGGATGGCCTCAACCATTGATTCTGTCTTGGCGGGCGACCTCAGTATATTAGCATAATTATTCTGTTCAGCGATGATACTCCATTTCTCTAGATCCATTTTTCCTCTCATGTTATTTGCACCATTTTACGCTCCGTTTACAAACTAAAATTTGAAATACTTCTAGGTAAGAAAAAGGCTCTGTTGTTGAATAGATGATTAACAATTTACAAATTGTAAATACTTTGCCTGCATCCAACGGGTTACTCGACAATCTTCGTTAAAACCGTGGTACAACCCTACATACCCTACATACAATAGGTATCTATTGGACTAAATTGTCGACTGGCCTGGTGTTTTTGTCTTCGTTAAACCTAATTTTTCAGAAACTGAAACCAAGTCGCTATTAAATAACATTAATCTTCAACCGGTAGAGTGTTTTCTTTACAAATCTAGTTCGGCGATGTTTTATGACCGCAAGCCTGGCTTTAATTTCAAATGATTCCGTTGTAATTTATTTCCACTGGGTGTGGCGCTGCGACCGATTTAAGCGTGTGAAAAACGCCAAATGAAGCAACGCGTGCTCGAAATTTCGCTTTTCAATAAGTCAGGGCAAAAAATAAAAGGCTGTCAGGGTTCGTTAGCGTCCCCAGTTCGTTTTCGGCACCTTACGTCTCTATATGCACGGGTGTGAAATTGATTCGGCCCTCATCGTAATTTCACGAAACAGGATGAAAAGAGGATCCTTGGAAGAAAGAGAGCTCGTCTTAATATCAAGGCTAAACCGTAAAAGCTCTCTTCGGAAGTTGTAAAACTTCCCATATAAAGACAAGGGCGATATTTAATTTTGGTTTTATTGCTTTTTTTATCATTATTTTAACCCGCTGTTGAAGAGATAAGCCAAGTAAATGACACAAATCCGAAATAATAAGTAGGAAAGAAGTTAATTACGACTGTATCTACTTAAATGTTTGCAATTTTTCGCTGTTCGATTTGATAACACTTTAAACGTAATTTGTCAAAGTTGAATAATCCATATAAAAATAAACACATTAATAAAACAAAAATATATAATTCAATAATTGAAAAGTAAAGCAAGTAAAGAATATATAAATAAAATAATAAAACAAATATAAAAATAATCATTTGTTACTCTTTCCTAAAATATAATAATATGTTAATATGTTTGTTTTTAATTGATTAGATTATTTTTTTAATTAAACCTTAAAATATTTTATATTATTTGTTCCATCATAAACTCACTTTCTCGTTAATGGATCCTGTTAAATAATGAATTTAGTTACAAGTTACACATTAAACGTTTTATGTGTCAATTGTGCTTAAGATTTAAATTAGACATAAACAATTTTAAATTACACAAGGTTTGTAGGGTTTTTTTTGCAAAACTTATAAAAATATGAACTTTAAGATAGGTGACTTTATACCGATATAAAGTGAAGCTGCTTTACTAGTGATACGGTTTTTTCTTCGAAATTAAATTCAATCCGCAACGATGCTTGGCGTAGAATTTATGATGCCCCAAAGCTAGATTTTTATCGAATGACAGGGTCTTATCTCAGAAATTAAATTTGTCGGTATCCTTGGTTCAGTTTCTTAAATGTTATTACTTCATCTCTACGGCTGGAACGTTTTGGAAATCGGAACGGCGATGCGGCCTCATGTTAAGGGGCGGGAAAATAACATATGCTTCCTGCAGAAGTTGAAGAAATCGAACCTGGTACGAAAATAATACAAGTGATAGAGAATAAATTGTGGTTCACTGAGTTAAAATGTGGTGAAATAATTTTTCCAAAGGAAATCAGCAACGTTTGAATATTTAACGAAAGGGTACTGAAACCGAAAACTGTGATAACCGTGTGTTAACGTCAAAAAGATTTTTTTAACAATAAGCGCATTTTTAATTTTTACTATCTTTACATTTCTTTCGTTTTATTTTTGTGTTTCTATCTTAGGAATAGTTCTAAAAATCTATTTCGTTAAAGTATGTCCATGTTATTTACATAGACAATAATCTAATGACATTATTTTAGGTAATCATATTAAATTATTCTAATGTAACTGGTAGAACTACTAACTAATTTCAGGGATCAAAAAATTGTGCTTGTGTACTATTTCGTAAACGTTTTAATGTAAAACCTGCGTTTTATATCGCGTTCGTTGCTGGTTGAACACAAAAGAATCGGAAATGAAGGAACAACTAAAAATAAGAAAGAATTAAAAGTGTCAAAGTTGGATAAAAATCGATTTAATCAAACAAAAGACAATATTAAACAGATAATGTAAACTTCTGCCTTTTCACTTATTTTTGGACATTAATTAAACGTTATTATTCACGAACAAAAGTTGGCAATAATTATAAGAAAGAAAGACTCAAGTTAGGTTGAGGGAGGAATGAAAAAGGCCGAATAAGAGTAAAAGTAAATTTCATGACACAAAAGGCATTTTTAAACTAATATTTCAACAAATCTGCCTTTTTATATATCCTTTAGACTACTTTTATAAATTGCTTTAATTTTAACCTGGAGGAGGAATTTTTCAGCTTCAAGAAGGTGGGTGTATCGTTGAACGCCTACTTGAAACTCTTAAATTTTTATTAAATCCGTCCATAAAGTATTTTTTTTGCACTTTTATTGATAATTAATTGATTTATGATTATCCGAGGGCTCGATTGAAATATTGTAACAAAATTCTTTTAATTCGTTATACACCTTGCCTATTTATTACTTTCTCGAACAATAATTAATAAACGTTTGAAATAGTAAAAAAACTCGAAATAATGGCTCACTGAAGCAAGTAGTTTTAAAATATTTCAAAAATGTGTGAGTTTTGTAAGAGATTTACATGTGTACATATGTATATATTTTTTTTCTTAAAGTAAAAGTTATAATAAAAATCCTGTATTGAGACTATAAACTTTTTTTTAGCGAAATTTTATATCGGATTCATATAAACCTAAATCAATTAATCGTTAATAATAAATAACAAGAACTGACAATACAAAAATCAATCAATCAATCGTTAATAATCTCGAACAAGAACTCCGGAACAAATAGGTAAGGAAAACCAAGATACGTTGAGTGAGGAAAGACAAAAAATGTGTTCAAAATAGAATAACATTTCATTTCGTAAGATGATTTTGACTAAAAAGATAATCTGACAATTTTGCCTTTTTACATATCTTTGGAGTAAAAGAATCAATCAGTCGTTATTGATCATTAGCAAGAACTCAAAAACAAATTAGCAAGGAAGAAAGAAAGAGTTAAGTGAGAAAGGTTGTAAAATGTGGTAAAAATCATAAAATTCAATTTCATCAAACAATTTTCACTGAACAGGTAATTTACCGTCCTTCCTTGTTATTTACCTATGAAAAAATATCATTTCATCTTTAATAATATCAAGAACTGACACAACTTTTCGAAAGAAACAAAATAGATTTAGTGAGGATAGACGAATAGTGGAATAAAATTAAATTTCATAAAACGGATTCGACAAAAAAAGGTAAACTGACAATTCTACCTTTTTAATTATTTTTGGGGAAACAGATCAATAGTTATCAATCATGAACAAAAATTCAAAAACATATTAGAAATATATTGAATATAGATTGAGTGAGGAAGGAAGAAAAATGTGGTCAAAAAACAATACATTCAATTTCCATCATAAAATTCTATAAAATATAACTTTGCTCCTAGTTGTATTAATTAATATGTTCAATAACGACTACTAAACATATGGCTTACTCCTAGTGTTCAGTTCTATTTTATATTTTTTATGAAAAAATAATTTTACAGTACAGTTGATGTTTATTCACTGTCAAACAAGTTCTTTCATGTTAAGTCCCACCGCTGTAAACAAATTACAAATCCCCGCGACGTTTCAAAAAGACACACAAACTGTTTTAAAAAGCCTTCGTCCTTATACTGTAGTTTAGTCGTTCCGATAAGAACATTAGTGTTGGTTTGGCAAGCGAATAGAGAGATAAATAACGTTCGTCGCTAAGTAGTGTTGAAAGTGAAGCATTTAATCCTTCTGAAGGCGAACATGTACCCGATTTCGAACACTACGTGGAGGTAGGGGCAGAAATCCGTCGGTATCGACTTACCGAAAAACGAGACTGATCCGATTATTGCTTTTGATTTATATCGGGGGGAGGGGGGATGGTTGAAGACTACTTTTATAAATTGCTTTAATTTTAGCCTGGAGGAGGAATTTTTCAGCTTCAAGAAGGTGGGTGTATCGTTCAACGCCTACTTGAAACTCTTAAATTTTTATTAAATCCGTCCATAAAGTATTTTTTTGCATTTTTATTGATAATTAATTGATTTATGATTATCCGAGGCCTCGATTGAAATATTGTAACAAAATTCTTTTAATTCGTCATACACCTTGCCTATTTATTACTTTCTAGAAGAAGATATTTCATTTATTTTGACTTCCATTGCCGCAATAAATAATAAACGTTTGAAATAGTAATTGAAAAAAATCGAAAACATGACTCACTGAAGCACGTAGTTTTAAAATAATTCAAAAATAATGTGTGAGTTTTGTAAGAGATTTACGTGTATACATATATACAATATTTTTAAAAAGCCAGTTATTTTTTCTTAAAGTAAAAGCTATAATAAAAATCCTGTATTGAGACTATAAACTTTTTTAGCGAAATTTTATAATGTAATATCTGATCTATGTCCTTCAAAATTGTAATTATATATTCGTAAAAGATCAGGAATGAGACGAATCCTTCGTCCAACTTAGGCATGTCTATGCTTCATCATAATTCACAATTTCGAAATTCTAGGTTTCATATATGTACAACAAAAGTCAAATATTCAATACAAAAATATGTAAATGATGTTATTGTGGTTCTTTATCTAGGGGTTACATGAACCCTCCGGGAGCCGATGATTTTGAAGAAAATGCCAATATGTAAGTATGTCGGGTATGAATCCAGCGGCCCTGCCTTCGAAACCGACATATTACAACGTGGCTTTTTTACCCCGGACCTTCACTTTAAGGCTTACAGAGATGAGCGCAAAAAGTATTGCATTTATTTTTTAGTTGTTAAAATGCTTGGTTCTTCCACTTGAGCTATCGAGACGTGGATCCACTCGAATACTAACATCTCAGCCTACAACCTTTCGAATTTTCCTTCCTTTTTTTGAAATGTTTAATACGGAATCTATTCTCGACGACATAGAAGTGGCCACGGAGAGTTAGTGAAGTTATATTACTTATTAAATGTTAATTAAGTTTTACTTATTAAATCCATTATATTTAGTAGTCTGATTGATTAAGTTACTTCTTTGAATTAAATTTTCTTTGTATGTAAGATCTTGGTTAAAATGAAAGTGTCACGAGCAGGATTCGAACCCACAACCATCGGCTGTTGTTTATAACCTACCTCTCTCCCTAGCTGCCCTCAATTAGTTCCTAACAGTTTCTTCTTTTTATATATTTCACACAACGCACTAGTAGCTTCCATTATAAGGATTCGTACCGAGGCAGTTGGGGGTGATGGGATACCCATAAACCTCATCATAGTATACGGTTACCTTTCCTGTCCTTCTACGCATCTACAATTTTTACGTACAAAAATCCATTTTTCCAAAATAACGGAAGCAAGCGATTTTTTAAAAATAATAATGCTTTATTAGTACAAAAAAAAACAACAAAAAAAGTTCCCAAAACAAAACATATGCCTTAACATAAAATAACGACATGGATGAAAAACCGCCTGCCGGTTATAATAATAATAATACTACTACAATGATACTAAATTAAAAAGGAAAAGGACTACTGATCATAATTGAATCCCCTAATTAGTAATTCCCACCATCAGTCATGCGAATCTGATCAGTAACGGACTCGTTTACGTGCTGTTCGTGGCATTCATTTATTTAAAATATACGCAGTCCAACACTATTAAAACTTCGCCTAGTAAAATTCGCACTCGAGCCAAAAGAGCAAGAAGCCGGTTTCCACTGTGACGTTCCGTTGTCTACTTTTATGGATAACTTGAAGGCATTAATGAGTTATCTTCTGGATGCCAAGATGGCCTCGTTGGCCTCCAAGGAGGAGATTAAAGCCTTACAAAACGAGGTGGCAACACTTGCAACGCAAGAGAAGTCATGGTTTGAGGCGTGAGATGGAGATCCTCCGAGATGAGAATAAAAGAAACGGTTACTTATAGATGCTCAGGACAACAGGGGGCGCAAAAGAAATCTCGTTGTAAGAAGCCTGAAGCGCAATCCTGACGACAATCTATCGCAATTGGTCTGTAATTTCTGTCTTCAATTTCTTCAAGTGGATATTAAAACGGAGAATATTTTCGCCTCTTCCCTTGGTCCAAGAGGTGATGTTTCTAGTCCACTCCTTGTTTCGTTTGAGCAGCCTACCGACAAGATGGCTGTTCTAAAAGCAGCTAGGTGTCTGAAAAACTCAGGGTACTCAATTCAGCAGGATTTTTCCAAGAATGTGAGAAGAAGGAGGGCTAAGTTTTTGTTAATCGGCCGAGAGATTCTACTTCTAAAGAACTCTTTGAATGTCTTCGTTATTCAGGACCGTCTTCACGTTCAAGGAATCTGCTGCATAAAAAACTAAATTGGCGAATTAGTAGCGAGGACAACAAGGCTGCAAAACTGTGTGAGGTAGTTGGCGCAGATGTGTCGCCTTCGTCTTGACTGTGCTTTCCGCCTCGCTTCCTCGGGACCATTTCTCTCGTCTTCTACAGCTCGACTAACGTTCCATCGGACTCCTGGCTCACTCGTCCACGAAAGTTTATTCCAGATGAGATCTTCTAAGATTGTCAACGAGTCCCCCGGGGAAGCAAGCGATTGTGAAGCCCCTAAGCAAAATTCCTATTCCCTCCGCCCCTCTGATTCCCGTCCAATATCTAATCTAACTACACCCGTTGAAAAATTAGTCCATTTACAAATGACGTCCTATTTAGAGACCTCAGATCTCCTTGTGCCCCTCCTATCTTGATTTCGTCCTGGCTTTTCCTCACAATCCTCTTTCCTAAACATCTCCACTGCTACACAGAAGGTTATGGGGCCATTGGAAAATTACAATGCTTGTTTTCCTGAACTCTCTAAAGCCTTAGATACAGTAGATCATTCCCTTCTCCTTGCTAATCTCAAAACCTTATCCTTCTCCTGCAGTGTCCTCCATTCCTTCTAATCTCTCCTTTCAGATCGTTCCCAACCAGCATCCACCGCAAAAAAGCCCTCATCATTTCTGGAGTCTCTCAAGGGTCTCTACATTAACGACTTTCCTGATTAAAATATTGATCCCACCATCTTTATGCAGACGGCTCCCAAACCCTTTCTTTTCGTCTTACTGACTTACAAGCTGAAAGTATGAAAATTCAGGAAGACCTAAATTCAATAAGGTCCTAGGTTACCAAAAATGGTTTAATCTCAATGTAGAAACGTCTCAGGCTATTGTGTTTGGATCTCGTTCCGTCCTCCGAGCTTTCCTTTTGATTCCTCCGTTTACCATTCAAAATTGCCCTATTTTCTTTCTGTCCCATTTCAAAAACCTTGGGATTGTTGATCTGACCTTATCTTGAAAACTTCATATTTACCAAATCTCCCGCCTTTACTTTTCCACCCTCCTTCAGTTCCGTCGTCCAGCCACCTTCTTGCCATACGTACCCGTAAACTCCTAATTTCTCCTCTTATTCCTTCTCCCATTTTGACTATGGGTGTGTGGTGTAAGTGGGACTCTCTGAGGAGGGTTAGGGACGAAGAGCCCCATCGGTAACCCCTAATTGATTTCATGGGTCTGCCTTCCCGGAGTAGAATTGTGGAGTCCTTGCCAAGCCAACCAACATCCACCACATCTAGCCCTTTCAATCAAAAGTTCTCAGAGTTGTCAAAATTCCTTGCTTCGTCATTAACGTCACTATCCTAACGACCTCACCTTTCCTTTTCTCGACGAACTGGCCCGTTCCCGATTACACCAACCTCATGATCCGTACACAATCTGCTGTTCGACTCCTCTCTAGACATTCCCATAATCGAAAATGGTCTCAGACCTCCTTGCCCTTAATCCCTTACACTGAGTGCATTGGCGGGTCTCTCATGGCATGTGTCTTCCCGGTGAAGCGCTGGCATTATGTTAGGCTGTGACCGTGTGAATAAGCGTATTGTGAACATATTCATACAAGTTTTCTTCATCGATATCTAATTGTTTGGTGTTTTATAAGAACAAATACAACCATTCCATTCGTAATATTTTTAATATATCGCTTTCGGTAGCTTTTCCTGTAGTTTTTTATTTTTTTAATACTCCAACCGATTTTTATGTTTTTATTTGTATATATTTGTTCGCCTGTTTGTTTTCCAGTTATTTTTCCTTTATTTGTTTGTTTTTAATATTTTTATTATATTGATTTTCTTTTGAATTAGTTTGCCGTTGAAAAATACTGTACTTTTTGTGAAATTAGCTTGTGATAACTACTTTGGTTCGTGTCGTATTTGTTAAAGCCCAATTTATTTAGTTTTATATTGACGAATATATACATAGCTCAAAATAGACTTTTCATTTTTTTTAAATTCCCTCTTTCCTAATAAGAATACATTCTAATTTATAAACGCGACCGGACGACTGAGAGGGACACTTCCAAAAAACAAAATTCGAGACACCCCACTGTTCCAATTTCATATTCGAACCTGATGTGAAACCCGTTGAAAATGTTAAACAATTCTAAAACGAGTTATTGTTCGAAAGGATGCATTAATCAGTGGCCAAAATTGCTTTGCCAGCGCCCCGCAGCTTATACGGAGCAATTAAACCCACAAATATGAATAAATAGACAATAGCCGGAGCGTTATGACACGATTTATTATCTACACCGTGTTCGAGGAAGAAAAAGACAGCCCCCAGAGAGATACTGGGCGTAAATCTCAATTGTCGCGAAGATCATATCAGCTTTCGATTCGTTACTTCATACGTTTTCCGCCTCTGATCAAGACAAACAGGATTCACTACTCGGAATGTGCTAATCTACATAGTTTATTTCGTAATCGACCCTCTTATTCGCGCTTGTCTTTCCATTCATTTCACTTCTACCGGTGCCTACCATCACACATTGAACTATTAACTGAATCTCTCCAGTATATTTAAAACATTGCACTTTTAGATAAATAAAATTTAGATCTGATGCTGGGTATTGGCCGGACAGCTCAAGCTGAACCCGCATTGAGTATGTCTTCACAGAGATAAGAGTTCTTCACTGAAGAAGGCACAATGCCAAAACTCGTATAATTGTAAGTAGTTCAACAAACCTGGAATGAAGACGTACCCAACAAGTGACTCAGTGCCGGTTCTGCATGAAATAAAATTTATCTTAAATTTAATTACATAGGCTAATGTAATTAAAACGTCTGTTCCTTCGCCATATTTTTGTGGTACATTGTTTTTAGCGCCAAGACTTATGGAAGTGTCAGTATGTACGTCCGTTCTCGCCTTGTCTTTCCTTTAGGTTTTTTCTTGGTCTTTGACAACTTGAAAACTTCTTTGTTTTCAAAAAATTAAAAAATTTGTTGGGACTCTTTCAATCTATTTTCGTTAGGCGCTGTTGGATAGTGTAGTGTATAATGATTGGATATGGTTCAAATGATGAGTGGAGCATGCGGTTTCGACGAAATTTATTCAACTCTTTGCAGGAACGATATTTCATTGAAATAAACTGCTCAAAAATGAGTAGGGAATTGCCAAGTTCGTAGTTTTCTTTCTTGATGCACTTTTCCTAGCATTTTTATTACAAATTGCATTAAAATTGATTAGAAATTATTGTTTTTACTTAAAGAAAATTTAATTAAAGAAATTGTAAAAAATACAAAATGAAAGGTTTTAATTTTGTTTATTGGACCGCGTATAATGTCCTCTGTGAACCAAAACCTCTGTGCACCTGTTAGGCATCCTTATTTATAACTTCTTCATTAATATGATTGTCACCAATTTCATAAGGAATTTCACTCCATAGATGTACAACGCTACTCTCAGTTGTTGCAGGACAAATGACTGCGGATAGTGATCGAAAAACCTTCTGTGTAATGCATCCCCCATCTGCTTAATGGGATTGTGGTCTAGAAACAATGAGAGAAGAAGGGGCAGATGTCTAATTCCTAGGTTTTTTAAACATTGATGAACAACTCTGCCTTTATGAAGTCATCGTCATCCAAAAATCGAAATTCCCTGATCACTGGTTTGAGAGATGTATTCCTCGATCACTTTTTGAAGGGAAAACTGAGGGCATTGTACACATCCCCATTCTCGGTAGACTCTTCGACGCCAGCTCTATGTACACTCAGAAAGCGATTCATCAGTAGACATAACAGCATTCGAATTGGTGTTCTCTTCTAGGCGATCGTTGCACCATATTCTCTTGAGTTACTGCGACGGGCTGTTGCTGCAGGTCATCTCAAAAGGGGCATACGGTGTGTGGCCAACTACGATTACGAATCGTTTGTGTTGATAAAGGCCTTGTCAAAACATGTTGCCCTTCACTTATCATCTGGCGGACACTATGGAAAGGGTTCCGTCTTGCAGCACTGTCACCATTTCTGTCCTCCCTTAACGGCGTAATGCGCTGAGATCCACTACCAGGCCTCCTGTGCCTCTGCGATATCCACATGTCATCTCTATAACACATTCATTCAACACAAGATGATGTTTTTTCCATGGTTAAAGAGAATAAAACTTGATTAAAATGGAGAAAAGACAAGAAATGGTGTTGGTTTACAAAATGAGAAAGCTTCATGTTGATGGGGATTAGCATTTGTTTGATTGTGGTTTTAATTTTCTACTTTGTTTTATCCAACTAACAAAAATATATCGGTTAATTTAATTAAAATTAATAGAATAAGAATAAATTACAAACATCCCTCTTCATTTTTGAGCAGTTTAGATCCGCAACCGTTTTTATGTGTCTGCCCGTCTTGTCGTCCTGATGTAAGGAGCGAGTATGCAAAACCGTCCGTGTTTCTAAGCAAAATTGAAATAACTTGTGAACTCATTTTAAAATGCGATTTTCAACGTTGTTTATAGTGTGACACATGTAACCCAGCTCTCCATAATAGCTCTAACTTGCACGGGTATTTAATTTATACAGCACTACATCAAAAAATCTCTTTGGCGCGTTAATTTAACATAATTAGGTGTACCTTTTGAAATGTTTGATTTATTATCCATGTTAAAGATTTTTTGATTGTATAAACGGCAAAATTATGATGTTGATGGAGACGATGAATACAAGAAAGGCGGGGTGTTTTGTTCACCAAGCACTGCTGCCTTCTGGCTTATTATGTACTTTCTTAGTTATTTAGTGCAGTGCAATCGACTCGATACTTCTCCTAAGGAGAGCTAGGTCATTTTTGTATCTGTCTTCATTGAACGGTTGTTTCACATTCGAATATGATAGGGCGGCTGTTTCTTATTCCTCGTTGTATAACCTATTAACGGTGTGACCATTGAATATATTCATATTGTGTAGATGTCTTATAGGATGCAAGTGACCGGTATGTAGTCACTCCTCTAGTTTAGCCTAGTATTTCAAACATGGTGTTGCAGAACCACCTCTGGCCAGTGTATCTATCTTTCTTACCCAAAATTCTTTGTGCTTTGGTACATATATTTGATATCGTCAGATTGTTATTGGCGTGACCACCTGCGGTTAGCAAGTCATCCACTAGGTGTCACCAGAGGCAGTTCCCCCGCTTATATACGGAATAGAATTCCTGAATGATCAGCCTACCCTGTATCCAATCAGCGTGGAGCTATTCCGTATATAAGCGGGGGAACTGCCTTGATCTCTTTAAGTATAAACTCGTCTCGTCGACCAAGTCTCGCTAGTCAGTAAGCTGACATCATCAGCCATCTGAACTGGCTCTGCATAACTGGCCTCAGTTACTAAAGTTGTAACTCCACAGGTTTTGGAAATTTTGGGCGCATTCACTGACTATTTTTTGTTATTTTTTATATAATAATGCTTTAACAGCTGCTTGACATAGATTTTATGGTATTTTTTTATCAGTTAACCTTTTATACGGTTTTCTAAATCACATGCATTGATGAGTTTAATTGCCTGATCTTGTTCCTTCTTTGTATATCGTATCATTGTATCTGATTCCCTCCTCAATTCTTCTTTGTGGTATGTTGAGAATTTCGGATGTTGCAAACAATGTTTCCTGGATCATGTAGTCAGTCCCCATTCTGATTTTATTAATTATTGTTGTGGGCAGGAATTGGTTAGTTCCCATCCAATTTGATTGTTTGTGTAGTCTAAATGAGCTTATAATTGCTTCTTCTTGGACATTTGCAATGGAAGTAAGTTTAGTATTGTCTCTAGTGCAAGTGATGATAGTTTTTATTGCCCCTGAGATACTTCCACTTTGAATATTTGTAAAAAGGAAAATTGTCTTACTGAGTAACAAAACATTACATTAAATACATGTCCATAAATGAAAATATTATCTTATAGAGAATTCATGTTGAAACGATACCTGCTAGAATCTCTGCCTCATAAAGTGTTTAACATCAAAACCAGCCCGCAAATGTAGACAGGCCCAGTAAGTGGCCAATGCCAGTTCAACATGTGTTCTCAGATATGTACCTCCATTTTTACAAATAATTCTAAGATTCCCTCATCCATTCTGAGTGATGAACCTGTAGTTTGATTGTTTCCAATCTGCCATTTTGGGAAGACACCACTTAAAATAGCAATAAGCTGAAAAATATCAAATTACACATAATTGCATACATGAAATCAAAAGATTATCTAAAAATTAATTTATAATGCATTAACCTTGGAGAATGAATTAAAAAAATCTTTAAAAAAAAAAAAAAGAAAGAAAATGTTAATTTTAAAAAAAGGCATATTCATGTAATCATTTAAATGGTTATGCACATAAAACAAATTTTACTAGTGTACACACTTGCATACATTGAATACTAATAGCATTTAACAATATTTTTAAAAAAAGCAAAATGGATACAGATAAATTTCTGAAAACATAATTATTTACAGAAATTGAGCTTGCACAGAATAAAAGCCTAATGGTCAGGGAATAAACTTTGGGAAAACAATAAATAAATAAAAACATAACTTTTCAGGATATTTTTTGTGCTCACATTTCATCAAATTCTATTTAGCTGTCCTAGTAAATAGGTTTAATTTATTTAATTATATCTTGACGTTGTGGTACTTATCACATTATGCACTGACACTTTTGTCAAAAGTTGACTCCAGTTTTCCCAGAGGGTGTGGAAATAAGCTTGTATTAATCCCTTTGTTGTATAGTTTGGATTTATTATTTTATTTATTTGAATTAATATTGTTACAGGGGAAAAGCCTTATGAGTGCACATGGCAGGGGTGCACATGGAAGTTTGCAAGGTCTGATGAGCTGACTCGCCACTATCGAAAGCACACAGGGCAGAAACCGTTCAAGTGCCACCTGTGCCAGAGATCTTTTTCCAGATCTGACCACCTATCCCTCCACATGAAACGCCACTAGGGATGTCAAGTGCAACAAACCAATGTTTATTTCTTTTCCAAAAACAAAGAAACAACCTTAAGCCAATAAAAAAAGAAACAACCTTAAAAACTGCAGTGCTGGTACATGTTGATCTCTGAATTTGTGACTCTCTCATAAAATTATGTACAAAAGCCGTTCAAATGTGCAATTCTAGGGAAAAAAGGTGCAACCATTTTTACCAAACTAGAAAAAATATTTTGTATATTATTTGTTAATTGTATAGCATAGTATAATGCAATTGAAAAAACAAAATTAAAATGCTCAAAATGTTACTTTTTACATCACTTTATTTTTTTAACAAAAAACCTACGTCACTGTAAAAAGTGCCTTCTGAAATAAAACATGAAAAATACCTATGAGTGGTAGTCATTTTAAATTCATGTCAATTTATTTTAAAGTTGGGTTTCTTGGGTATTAAGTAGCTATCAGTATAATTTATTGTACAGTTAGTTTATAAACAGTTTTGTGAATATTGTGATTATTTTGTAAATAATATTAATGTAATTACTTCTATAAAATTGCAATAATTGCAAAAATGGACAAATGGTCAGTTTATATTTATAATTATTTGTGAGTACCACATTTAAATGTTATATTTGTATTGATTTTTCAAATGTTTATAATCATAATTTGTTATTCTACATTGTTATTTTATTTTTCACTTGGTCTTTTTTTCCGGTGCTATTTATAAAAATATTTTCATTATTATTATTATAATATGATGTGCTTATGGTTTTCTTTTTCTTTTCACAATGTGTATAAATGTTAAATATAATTTTGTAAGTTATTAACCAATAGTTTATACCATTCCGTTTTATTAAAATGTCAATATAGTTGTATTTATTACTTAGGTACCATTCCTTAATACAAGTTTGGATGAAAAAACGAGTATTTGGATAAATAATTTAATTTTCAATGTTTATTCTATAAGTAAATCTAGAATGATACAGTCGATAATGTGGAACCAAGTGCCTTCATCTTAGTGAACGTACTGATTTTATTATATTGCAATCTCTCCTGTGATACTGTTAACACCAATAAATAACGGTGCTTCCATTTGTGACAAATCAAAATGTTCACATGTTATTTTTAATAACCGGAACTAATGATTTATAATGTAACGTATTTATGACAAAAGGCATTCGTGAATATTAAAAATGTGAATAAAGCACGAACTGAATAATATCTTTGTAAATGTTGTAGAAATTTAAATCATTTATTAATGTAATTACAGTAAAAGTATCCCTCAGATTTACCACTGATCCAAAAAGTTTGTTATTTGCTGGTTTTTACGAAAATAAAAACTAAAATTTAATTTTTTTAAGCATTCTTTTATTTACCTTCAGACCCTACTATAAGGCACGGCATTGATTTTGAACTTTCATTTGAATTTCATCATCTCATAAACTGTGATCAGGTACGACCAAACTGTTAATAAATGCAATAATTTAGTTTGGTAATTTCAGCCCTGGAGGTACTTTATATTTTAGCGAAAAATTACTAAAAACTACGGTTTATAATGATTGTAGGTATTAAAAATTAAATTATCAATTCTAATATTTATTTAACGATCACCTTTTTTTCTTTTTATTTTGTACTTTTTTCTCTCTGTCAACCAAAAATTTGAGTCAAATGTAAATTGACCTCCGGCAGACAACCCTCCATGCTGTAAATTTCCTTTTTTTACAGCCACCCATACAGACGGCCGACCTAGTAAATTTATCTATTTATATTTATTTTTCTTTATTCTATATCTATTATTATTGTTTGTTATCTTGGGGCCTTTACCTTACAATGATGAGCGCCGTGTCAAGGCGAAACCTTGCGGCCACTGACGCCCCCCTAAAAAGTTAATGGCACGAGAGGGATCCGTTCAGTTTAACTTTACTCTTTCAGCAGTATCCTTCGTTTTTGAATACAAAGAACAAAACATTTATAGGAATAGGAAATTTAGGCCATCCAGGAGGGTGAAAATTGAAATGGCCTTAGTCAATATGTCAAAGAATAAAACCACACAAACCCACTATTGAAAATAGCAACATACTGAAAACAAAAATAATTACCAAGCTAAATTTTATTTGTTCCCTCAAACACAGGAAAAGAAATTTACAATTATTGTCAATTGGAAAGAAGAGTTCAGAATATAATATCTGCTTTATTAAATCAAATTTTCCAAAATATAACAACCTATAACAATTCATAATAATATATTTTGAATTTTCCATTCACATAAATTGGAAATTATTGTGATGTATTCTTAAAATATTTAAAATTAAAACAAAATTAAAAATTTTACAATAACTTTTATAGGTATAAGCATACAAAACTGACTACATAAAAACTACAATGGCACAATGAATCATGGCACTGATCTGATCAGCAATACAAGCTGAAAGAACTCATTTTAATATGAAAAGTTTTTAGTTTTGTCATGTTAACACAAATTAGAAATCACTCTACAACCTCATTAAAACATTTTAATGGTGTAATTGCAGTTCTGCAAGCTGGAACATTAAAACAAAATTTAGTTCAATTTAAAAATATAATAGTAAAAAAAATTTTTGTCACCTCTTTTTCTTCATCGACTTCATCTTCATCTTCACTTCCTTGTCTGGAGCCAGAAGGAGTTGTATGTTTGCTCTGCGATGGTGAAGGCGGCTCTGAATAAGGGCGTGGATAGTTTAAATTCCTTTCTTTGAACTCCTCCTCAAAAGATGGTATGTCATTGTAAACTGACTGCAACGCTTTATGTCTTGCTTGACGATAATACTGTAAATAATTTGAAAACAAGGTTAAACCAATTCTAAAAATGACAGTGTATTGTTTCCATATACAATTCCTAGACTCCGCCAGTCTAAAAGGTCGCTTAGCCTTTCTGTCCTGTTTCGTTGAATGATCCTCTGCCTTCTAGTCAACTTGGTGAAGTGGTACATGTATTTGGCGAGCTGCTTGACTGATTCTTCAACGCTAATCCACCGCCTGTCTACAATGTAGATCCCATAGGATAACGGATCCTGGATATGCTGCTCCATGAAGCACCCAAACCCTGAAAATAAATCAAGAATTACCATTTGAATTCATGTTTGTTTTTGGAGTGAACAAATTTTTTAAACTGTGAATTTCAGTGTTCTGCTGATCAAACTACATCTATAGAGTTATTTTTTTATTGATATTGAGTAAATAATTGTTTAACAATATTATAATCAAAGAAAAACTGGGCAATCATATTTATTTATTCCAAAATATATGTATTTTTATCATTGCAACAGAAAGTTGTCCCCAATAAATGGAGCAAATGGGACCACAGCTTCTAGAAAAACTTCCTCGATAAATCCTAGTACAGTCCATTCTGTATGATAATCAGTTCGGCATGGATGGTGATTTCATCCCGTACCATAACTATTGTATTTAATAAGGCTGTGATACGCATAGCACATAAAGCAAAATAAAATTTTCTAGCATTGTACAAATTCATTTTTTTCATCCTACATGCATTTGTAAAATTTTAAATTTAAAAAAATTTAAAATTTAAAAAAAAAGATTGGCACGATAAAGAAAATGTTTTTCTCAATCCTACATTACGTCACACCAGACGACTCGAACTCCAAAAAATCATTGACTAACGGTCTCTAAACACCACACACAAAGCAAAGTGTTCTTTCTTTACGTCTTTTCCATACATGGTCTTGATCATCTGCCTGCCACAAACCAAATTGGTACAAACAGCCGCCCCAATGTTCAAGGGTCCAAGCTAAATGCTGATTTGTAAATAATCGCCTTTCTAGTCGATGCCTCTCCAGTATTAGAGGATGTCTAGAGATGGCTATTCTCGTGAAGCCTTCTGAGGACTTAATAAGAACTCACCATTAAATTGGTGAGCAGTCATCTCTAGCTATTTTATGTGTGGTCAACCTTCTCTTTGATCAAGACTTCCAGTGGCTGACCCAAAATTGCTGTAAACCATCGTGGATTGTAAAGCACAGCACACCCTGGATTTGAGCAATATAGCGAACGCTAACATCTGTCGTTGGCCAAATTATTTGCCTGGATGAATTCTTCTTGACTTAAAGCCATACTTTTAAGAAAAATATTAATAATTAATTTTGTACTCAAATTTATTGTTTCATCAAAGAAAACCATTAAAAAAAAAAAAAAAAAGGAATTAACTCAATCGACAAGTTGGCTCTGGAAAGATTGAAATTTAACTGATTTTCTTGATTTGTAATATAAAAAGGGTACAAAACAATTTAATAATGTTGTTTATATTTTAAGCCAAATGTAATCTTTATGCCAAATTGTTATGGGAAACAAATAATTACAAGTGTCTGTTTTTTTTGTTTTTTTTTATTTGAGTGTATAAAATTGTGCAATTTCCACTTGTGGCCTGAGGTGTGACAAACTTGGTCCTTTCCAATCCAATTGGTCGGCCTTTCCTCACTTCTGTGTTTTTTTAGGCTTGGTTGGTGGGTTTTATAAATAGAGTGGGAAGAAGAAACCCTCTGGGAAAAATTTGCACTATTTTTTTACTTAGAGCGTTGCATCTCCCTGCTTATACCCTAAACCACCACTGACGATGGCGAAATTTTGAAATGCATTTTATAGACAAATTCATAGAGCCTAAACACCAAAATAATTGAAAATGACCAAGATATTAGTTAAATGTTTAATCAACTAGATACTATTTTTTCAAAATGACTCGAACTTTCGACTCACCGTTTATTCCAATTGTAAGCAAATCACAGCTTCATGAGAAACACATTTTATTAACAATTGTATTACATTAGTGGGCCTGTGTACGGATCTACAGTCATGATTCTAGATTAGTATCAACTTTCCTTATTTTTGTGTAGAGATTAATGACAGTTAATGGATAATTATTCAGATATCGTGAGATGCGGTCTGGTGTGATGTAGGTATCTGGCACTCTCAACACGACATGGCACAATTACACAGAAGACAAACACTTTGAGCCCTGAAGATGATCTAAATAAAAGCTCGAAACGTTGGCACGATAAAGAAAATGTTTCTCTGATACCTACATCACACCAGACTGCATCTCACGATATCTGAATAATTATCCTTATTTTTTATCGTTATTCTTAATTAAACATACAGTCAATTAATTATACACAATTGTTTCAAAATGAAAAATTTGTGTCACAGACAGGATTCGAACCCACAACTTTTGGCTAAATACGCCTCTGCTTTACCACTTGAGCTACTGTGACTTTGATTGCCCATACCACAAACTTATCACTTCGACTAACTGTTTATTCCAATTATAAGCAAATCGTGCCTACAATAATATGTTCGACAAAACTCGTTAAATTATGTTTCCTTGTGTGAATGACTGAAGATGGTGCTGAAAGCTGAAATTCATTCAGTAGACCAAAACTGACATTAATGGCCAGGCATAAAATGACAATTGTACTTATTGTGCCATTAAGTAAAATCATACCGGAGAGGTTTGTCGTAATTGAAGGAATGCCCATAACAGTACACTCAGCAGGCGTGTATCCCCATGGCTCATAGTAACTGGGGAAAACTCCCAAATGACACCCACGGACGAACTCCTCATAGTCCAGACCAAACAGTGGATTGGTTGAGCTTAAAAATTCTGGATGGAACACAATCTGAAACAAAATCTCATGGAGTTTTTGAAAATCATTTAAAAAATTTTGTAACCTTGACTCGGTCATTGACGGTGTTAAACAGCTGACAACGCCTCACAGCATTCAATATTGGGTCATTCCAGTCGTCCACAATATTGTGGGTGGTAATAGGAGGCAAGCCATGTCTCTGAATCGCAAATACGCACCTTTTCATTCTCATCTTATCATCTTTTGTTAACAGTTCACTCTCATCAGGCATTCGACCACTAATAAGTGTTTTTTTAACTTTTTAAAAATCTGTGATAAACTATTACAGGGAATATTTAATACCTTAAACATATTTCATACATTCTTTTTCCTATTTTAGATTGGATATCGAGGAGAGTTTCTCTCAAGCTTTTTGTGACAGCACTCCCTCTAAGACTTTCAACGTTGAAATTGTTTGTTTTTGTTGGAAATATAAGGAAAGCTACTACAGTTACTTCCGAATGAGATTCCTGAAAATGAAAGAAAATAAACATGCTAAATGACAGAGTTAAAAGCAAAATGTACCTCCACCGAGTTCTGTGTGTGTTTAATAACTGAACTGTTTTGTTAGTTGGCCCATGCGTTTGTTAGTGTCGAATCGAATATTTATACCTTCAGATAATGGTTCAACCGGGCCAGACTTTCAATGTAAATGTCTGCCCCCTTGTTATTAAATTCATAACGACCGGCAGTAAAAAAATACAATGTTTTATCCAGATCAAAGTCATAATGTCTGAAATTTAGATTGAGTGATATGCTACAGGCGTGGTTGTGCTTATAAGAGAAACGTTTTACCCATAAAAGTGCCCACGAACGAATTCATTTATCTTCTCCTTCGAGAGTGCGTGTAGATTCTGGAATTCGTGCAAAGCAGAGAATTTCTTGACGTTGAGCCCATTCGGCGTGATTATGTCAGGAGTTTTGTGAAGCAGGTGCTCAGCTTCCAAGCTTGTAATGTCGGACACGGTTGTAAAAGTATGGGCCAGATGAGCTGCTGCTCTTTCTAAGCAATACCGGTGATATATGTACCTTTTCCCAGCTTCCTCATCGACATTAAACTAAACATACAAATCAATTATGAGAAACTCATTAACATAGTAGAATAAGCTATAATTCGTATGAACAATTTAAAAAATTAATACAAAAAAAGTGTATATTTTTGACAAATTGGTCATTATGTAAACATTAATGTAAAACTATTAGCAAAATTATTTAAATTGTGTTATTGAATATGATAAACAATTGGAAAATTAAAATGTTTCACTAAAGAACTAAGCAGCAAATGAACACAGTATAATTTTTTTTTTTTTTTTTTTACAAATGATGATATTATACCTCTAAACAAAAAATGTTTGTAATAAACCAAATTTACCAGACTTCTTGAAACTATTTTTGGGTAGTCCTAATACATATTAATTTGTTACAACGATGATCTAGTGTATGTCTAAAAATTACAATACAATTACATTTTCCTAATATAATTAATTGAACCCTCTCTCCTCAATTTAGCTGCTCTATTTAACAAAATAATTTACATGTTTATTTTAGCATTTATTGATGATATAAAATTTGGTTGAATTTCTTGAAGTTGAATGATGATCACCATCAGATAAAAAAATATTAAAAAAATAAACATACTAACAGAACTAAGATTGTTGTAGAAATCAATTTTCCCGGCGCAAAGGTACCTTCCAAGTAATGTAGCATGTGTTGTGAAAATGGTAGCCACTTCAATTTTCCGGGTCCTGAGTGCGATGAGGCCAACACCAGCTTGCCATTCGTGAAAGTGAGCCAAAATTTTTGGTTGACTGCAACTCACTTCTTCAGCTGCTCTCTTGAACTAACATCATTTTTCAATAATCCACACTCATGCAGTATAAATGCCATTTTACCTCGTTTATAAACGTTGCAACTATATATCCAAGTATTACTGCATCGTTCGTCTCGATGTCAGCATGCGGAATCCCGATGTTGCTGCTGTCCCAAAGCTCCTGCCTGTACTCATCCAGCTTCCAAGCTGCACTGCCTATGTCAAAAAGTATGACCTGAGGATTGCCGTCAACAAGCCATGTACCAGTACGGAGCTGGAAGACAGAGCTTCACTTTATTTCTACACTATTTCAACGGTAAATGAAACAATTTACTTGAAAGCCTGAGTCTCGCATACGTGAAACTGCAATTTGCAATGGAGTACCGTATGTAAATTCTTCTTCTTCTACTTCAGTTTTAGCACAGGCCTCCTTGTACGGTCCAAGTAGACAGTACTGGTCACCGAGTTCTTCAGTTGACACAAAAGCCTTGGATCTAATTACTGTATAAATACCACCGACTGGAACAAAAATGAAAAATGTCTGTACTAGTAAAAATACTGTTTGAACTTTTGAGTTAAAAACAAACTCACAAGAAAAGAATCATTTCTATCTTATTCCAATTATACAATTTTCTTTAATCAACTCACATTGACTACAATCATTTTTATTTAAATAATTTATGTATGTCAGTCATAATCTTATAGAAACAATATGATAAAATGTCTGCAAGAAAATGACACATATCAAAATTAAGAATGGGGTGAAGCCTGTAAGTTTAACTTGGATGGATTGGATAGTTAGACAAAAATATGTAAAGTGACTTGAACAAAAGGATCTTCAGTGAGGTCACAACAGAAACATCGTCGAAAGCTTCGCAAAAACTTAAGGAATCATCATTTCTGTTGTATACCTCACTGAAGATCCCATTGTTCAACAAGCAGGTCGATACATCATCATCTCATCTCTAATATACAAAGTGGTTCCTCTGAAAAAGAAAAAACTAACGTGCAATCAGACAGTGGGAAAAACTATTTGTTTTTTACTATGCTTTTTTCATTTCAAAGCATAGGCTTACTGAAGGATCACAACGTACATAACAGAATAAACATTAACACTTGAGGAGTATAATACAGCATACAGTAAATTCTTTATTTTACTTTTTTGAAGTTGTGAAGAGCGGACAAGAAAAACACCTTTTTCATTTTTTGTCAAATACAGCTGAACAAGTCATTGAATTAAGATGTCATTAGTTCAAAATATCTGATTGAATCTGCTAAAAGATGATAGATCAATCTGAATCAAAATCAGGTCGTCTCACAGATCATGTAGTAACGATAAGTACTAGAGGTTGGTTAAATCTTTATTACTGATTACTGAATTATATAAATTCAAATCCGCATTCCCACATACGTGTAAGTTCAGCTTATTACTTCTCACAGGCCGCCGGCAATTCCTTTTGTAAAGTACAATAAATTGTAATAAGAGTGTTGGCAGTCTGTGATGAGACCTCAGTCTTACCCACCTAACCACTGGGGTTGTGCTCTGGGAGAAGATCATTTCAACCAACAACACAATCAGTTCCAAGTTTAATTCATACTCTCACTCACCTTAAATACATTCTTACTTTTTACATGCCATTCACTCAGTTAGGATAGATTCTTCCCTAACACATATTATATCACTAACCTAATCAATGGGACACTTAATATTCCTCCATCGGCCCTCTCACACACACTGTACATTCATGCCAATGAATACATTCGGACTCAACACATGCTAAGGAAATGAAACCATCATTGCATATACATTACTATATACAATAAGAAACAACCTGTTTCCTCCAAGAATCGGAAGAAGGGACCCAGGAAGCCTCAAGCAGTTAGAGCAGCAACTAGAAGCTCTCTTTATAATGAGACAATTCAGTTTCTTCCCCTTTATATTTAGTGTGTATTTCTTAGTGGCCTGTAGTTTCATATTGTGTTGAAGTCATGAGGAGCGGTCAAGAATGAGGTAGTTTAGAAAAAACGCTTTTTCATTTCAACCTTGACTCAGGTCATCTTCAGGGCATAAAGTGTGGTGCTATTCTTGTGGTGTCATATTGGTTCACCCGAATCAAGGTCATAAATTCAGCACCCTCTTCTCACAACTTCAACAAATTTATATTTAGTGAGAAATATGAACAACTTTCTCCTCATGCCGAACACATATGCAGTCTTTGGTCTAAAAGTAAGTGTCCGTGTGTTAACCTTGCATGGCCAATTCTTAATAGAGTGAGGATGACTCTTCTACAAACCGTCCTCCGATGACCACGTATCGACAGTGTTCTGGCTACACAAGGCATTTTTTGTTCTTATTGCATTTTTTGCATCAGGGGCCGGATCTGGCCGGAGTAGTTAAGGTGGAGGGTAGGACGTCCCAGCATTAACCACCTCATCTGCTTTTTCAATACACTCCAGGCTTATGTGTCTGGGTAGAGTTTTGCCGAGACACCCCAGCTTGTTAATCCCTAAGAGCATATTGAGAGGATCAAAGAGGGCCCTTGTTAAATTCTTCTTAGAAACTATCTTTTATTTTCAAAATTCTTTTGAGGCTATATAGGTAAATATACTTGGATTATTTTATTAAAAATGTGTGTACATTTTTAGATTTGGGTTCTTTCATATCATTTTTCCCTCAATTAAATGATAAAATTGACATGGAAATTTGAAAATTGAAAGAAATTGAAAAAATAAAATACAATCAAAACCCTGTAAAAAAGTTGGTTTTCTTTTGTGAATCAGACCTTTGTTGGCCACCTCCCAGGCGCACTCGAAGGCCCACCTGTTGCCCTGGCTGGCTGTCAAACCTCGATCCATCACCGCGCTCAGATCGTACGCGCTGTCCTGCCTGAAGAACCTCTTTTTGTTCCCCGTCGAAGACATGAAGAGAAGAAAATAGAAATCTTTTTGGAAAGTTTTAGCGAAAGCTCCGGAAAAAATCGCCGCGGTGACAAATACGAGCAGAAGAACCGACCTCGTATAAGGATAACAAAAACGGTCACCACTTTCCACCTGAGCAGAAGAAACGGGAAGGAAAATAAAGTGTAAACTAATAGTCCAGAACAGCTAACGAAAAACAAAAAAGTTATTTGCAAAAATCAAAACACCGGAGAAACGGTTGTCTATCGATCTAGATTAGATACGAGATACCGGGATATCGAACTAAAAGTACCAGTATCGATACGAGATTTAACAAAAGTGCCTAATTTGTTAATCTGTGGCGGATGAGGTCGAACGACAAAAAAAGCCATCAAGTTTATGCTCAAACGTCAAAGTCAAACCTGCCCGCCAAGGCACCCTCGAACCAAGTCCGCTACCTTGGGCTTCACTTATATACCAGACTTACATGGAACCCACATACAAAATAAAACGTCAAGAACTTAATAAAAGACTACTCATAAACCCACTGGGACCGAAATTAACACTGAGCGTACATAACAAACTAACGGCTTACAAAACACTCATCAGACCTATTTGGCGAGGTGTAGAGCTCGGCCAAATCATCAAACATCCTCCTTTCTAAGTCACCAATCACAGTATCCGTAAAGATCTTGAAATCCCTTTCGTGAAAGATCTTATCCGAACACCCAGTTTCCACTCTAAACTATCCTGCCACCTGCCTAATCCACTATCCCTAACTCGTTCCTCAACGCCTCACTCACCCTTACTTACAATCCTCCTAAATACAATCCTATTGTAGACAACAATTTCACACAACACCAATTTGACACCACACTTAATGCCCTGAAGATGATCCAAATAAAGATCCAAATATCAACTACTTAACAAAGTCTTTTCTTAAATTACCTCTTTCTTGACTGCTCCGCACGACTTCAACAAATTATTTGCACAATATATATTGTGTACAGATAGCAACAAATAAAATAAATTATATTTTTAAAAAACTTGTTAACAAATTAACAACATTTCTAAAGAATTGTGTTACTTTTACAGTGTACTTAGTTTTGTGAAAAAATATAATTTGCTTGATATATTTTGATTATAAAAAATGTTTTTTGCATTGTATAAATTCACTTTTTCCACATCCTACAAGTATTTGTTAAATTTAAACAATCTTTATAAATATTCAAATATCGTGAGATGCGGTCTGGTGTGATGTAGGTATCAGAAAAACATTTTCTTTATCGTGCCAACGTTTCGATCTTTTATTGAGATCATCTTCAGGGCTCAAAGTGTTTGTCTTCTGTGTAATTGTGCCATGTCGTGTTGAGAGTGCCAGATACCTACATCACACCAGACCGCATCTCACGATATCTGAATAATTATCCATTAACGGTCACTAATCTCTACACAAATGTTTATAAATCCAGGCCCTGAAGGTGAGCTCGATAAAACTCAAAACATTGGCACCATAAAGAAAATGTTTTTCTGAAACCTACATCACACCAGACCACATCTCATGATTTTCGATTTGTCACTAATCACCACATATTTGTGAAAAAATTTGATCACAAAACAATTTTTTTTCTGTTGAACAGTATAGCAGTATGTCTGCGATTAAATTTATCAGGGTGTGTTTTACTATTTATCATGTTTATGGCCTTGTACTGTGTGGTCCTGAAAATAATGCAAGATTATGGTTACGAAGGGGGCGTCGGTGGCCGCAAGGTTTAGTCTTTGATATGGCGCTCATCACTGTAAGGTAAAGGTCCCAGGTTCGAATCCAGCGGCCCTCCATTTGGACCCGACATACTTACAAATGGGCTTTTTTTCAAAAACACCGGCACCCTGACCTCTGCTGTTGCGAACCCTCATTAAAAAAAGAAAAAAAAATGGTTACGAAGAAAGTTGATTTCTTTTGTGATTTTTCTGAAATACCTGATTGCTATTTGTCTAATTTTAATTTGAAAATTTTGAATTTTAACATAAGAAGTTTAAATCAAAAATTAGATGAATTTATTTATTGTACGTGTATGTACATCCAATCAGCTTGCAGATTTCTGTTTTCCTTCAAATGTCCATATTATAGAAATAGTCTTTCAGATTGATTGTATTTCATGAGATCCATTTTCAGATATCCAGACCAAAAATTTTGTTACATTACATTTTTTCCTATAGAATTGTGTAGTGTGCAATATGTTAGAAAATGTTTACAAGTTTCTTTTTTTTCCCTTCAAACTTCCAAAGTTGGAGCCTCTTAGATTGACTGTGTCCACAATAAATTTGCAGAGCAAGAAATTTCTATTCTTCAAACAGATTCTCCAGTCAACATGCATTATGTTGCAGTTATGTCAAGTTTCTGCTTCTTTCCATAGAAGCTGCAGACACTGTGTAGATTGAAACCAATCTTTCTCAGATACCCATCAAGTTGCTTCTTGATTTCCCTCCAAATGTTTAAAAATGAGAAGAAAGATCTCCATAGCCATTGGCCATTGCATTTGCCTTATTACAAGAATTTTTCACTCAAAATGTTTTATTACTATGTGCCAAGGGCTGTTCTGCTCCTTTGCAGAACCTGCATATACAATGAGAATTGAAAAACAATCATTTTCTATTCCCATTTAGTAAGAAGACAAGTTTTCCTTTTCTTTCCATTAAATTTACAAATATGTTAGGAAACTTAACTTGTTGCTTCCTTAAAGATATATACACACTAAGTAAATCAGAGTCTATGAAGCAGTTGGCCTTGGTCAAAGTTCAGACTTCCGGTAGTAACATCAAAAGGGTTGATGTTGTTAACAGATGACTGACTCCTTTGGCCCCAACCCTTCGATTTGATGAGACAAGAATTTTTGGAGACAAACATTCATCTTGATATATTTTTGTCTTTTGTTGGCTGAGATTTGCTTTGTGTGTATATGCCTTAAAAATTGTTCAGTGGTTAGTTCACAGTATATTTTCTTTGGCGAGATTTATCTGTTGAGGAATGTGTGCAATCTGTTAGTATAAAACTATCCCTCGAGAAATCTGTAGAGCAAGAATTTTGTTTTCAAAACATAATCTCCTGTTTATGCACGTAGTTGTGCAATCTGTCGTATATCAATCATCAATTTCTCTGCCTCTTTGCCATGTCTATAGACATCATGTTGATAGGAACCGACCTGCCTTAATATCATATATTTCTAAAGTATTTTCTTCGCTTTTCTATTTATGTATATGAGCAAATATACCGACCCAATTACAAGTTCTATAAACTATACAGGGTGACTTGCTACTCGTGCTACAAACTTCACCAGTAGATTCTTGACCCTAAAATGAACAAAAAAGTTCATATTGACCATGGTCCGATTCTCAACCATTTCAGAATAATTTCGCTTTTTATCGATTTTGAAAGATATCACGTCCTGGGGTCGGAAAATCGTGATATCTTCTAATCTAAAAATTTCTCTGAAAATCTAATAGCACCGTTGAAATTCCCGTTAATTTTTCAATAAGAAGATGAAGGTGGCAAAACGTTTGGGCTAATTTTTGGTGTTTTATTTCAGCCAGAACTACAAAATAAGTGGAAAATTGTGTAAATCGGAAAGTGTATAAAGTAATCCAGAGTTTCTAATTTTAGTCTCAGAAGGCAGCAAATTTGAGGAAAACTACCTGATTTAATAACGCTTCCAACGCACTCGTCATTTT
>CM077102.1:35369026-35395767 GCA_039619505.1 Cimex hemipterus
CACCTTCATCTTCTTATTGAAAAATTAACGGGAATTTCAACGGTGCTTATAGATTTTAAGAGAAATGTTTAGATTAAAAGATATCACGATTTTCCGACGCCAGGACGTGATATCTTTCAAAATCGATAAAAAGCGAAATTACTCTGAAATGGTTGAGAATCGGACCATGGACAATATGAACTTTTTTGTTCATTTTAGGGTGAAGAATCTACTGGAGAAGTTTGTAGCACGAGTAGCAATTCACCCTGTATATAGATAATAATGAATAATTGCAACATAAATATACATATTACAACAATTAAAAGTATGGATATATTCAACATAACAAACACAAATAAAATTTGTTGTAAATATTGTGCCACTATGCACATGTGTAGAAAAATATTTTTAAAAAGTGAGAAGGAATATAAAAATTTAATTAATCAGCAGAAATATATAAACAAATTTAAACGAGGTAACAAGGAATGATAAAAATTTAATGAAAACAGCAGAAATCAAATGCCATTGCTATGATCAATATTTAAAAAAAAATGTTTAAATCTATTTAAGGAAATAGATAAATCCCGCAAATAATTTTATCGCTTTGGTCATTATTTTTGAAAAAGAAATTTATCATTTTGGCAATTGATCATAAAATTGGAAACTTTCGGGCGTTAAATTTTTCAATTGAAATAGTTTAGGAAAAGGATTTTATTAAATGGTGTGAAGTGACTGAAAAAGATCGATACTTGATATTTAGATTAAAAATCGATTCAAACGTTTAACATAAAACGTTAAAGGGATAAAAATACAAAAAGAGAGATAGTTTAATTTAAAATAAATAAAAAAAAGCTAAGAGATATTTTGTTAAATTAATCGGAAAGTTGGAAGCTGCGATGATGTGATGATGGGAATTTTCTAAAAGAAGGGATTACATCACCGACATGACGAGTCCGTTAGTCGAACGGCACGGTCCAGTGGCCAGTACAAGTACTAGAGTCAGAAGAGTGAAGACAGTAGACGGGTCGGATCGTGATCAGCGGGAAGATGAACGACCAGCGAGATCAGTCGACAAAAGACTTTTTCCGTAGAACCTCTCATCTTCGCGGATCGACGCGGAGCCTTTGATCCTCGGCAGGAATCATCGCAGAGGGAAACGCCTGCCCACCACTGCCACGTTTCCCCTCCGGTCTCGCCCCATTTGTTTACTCTCACCCAGCCCATTTCCCGATATCCCTCGAGGATCTAATTTGACTTTGAATCGCACAAGTGTGGCCGATCCTTAGCCGTTTTGTTTTGAGTTTTGTGTTGAGTGTTTCTCTGTTTTCGTCGAGCATCCCTCACAACCGTCGACTCCAAGATTCACTGATGTTCCAACCACCATGTCAAGACATGAAAAAAATAAAGCACCAAGTTTTGTAAGTATATTCTATTTTTAATTGTTTTTGTAATAATTTTGCACGTGTGCGATAGAATTTTAGAAGGTCGACGAAATTTATGTCTTTGTTTACACAACCTACGAGTGTCTGCGATAAATTCCTCTAATAGCCCTTGGTGATACGTGCCAACTTATCCCGCCAAAAAAGTTGGGATACTAAGTTCTATTGCTTTTTTAAAGTTGATACATTGATAGAATGATCTCCGTTGACTATAATTAACCTCTTCCAACTAGAAGAAAGTCAACAATTCCGTTTTGTAAGCCATAAAAAAGTTCATAGTTTATATTTTTTAGGCACAGAAATTAAATTAAACTGTTTTTGTATGGTGATATGGTTGGAGACTGTGGAGGGTACGACAAAGTTTTCTATCCAGTGTCCACTTATTTTTGAGGTTTGTGAGCGATACTTTGGAATCAATGGGGAAGTTTGATCAACAAAGCCTGTTAAAACGTTACTGGTCAAAGATGAGAGTAGTCTCCTGTATTTGTTTGATCTGAATGCTAAAGTCCTTCTGCACTATGTTTTTTTAGTAATTCAAAAATTGAGGAAAACTGTTTTTGTATGGAGATATGGTTATTCAACAAAGTTTTCCATTTTTTTTTTTTTTTTTTTTTTAGGTTTGAGGGCGATGTTTTAGAATGACTGGGCACAAAAAAGTCTGTATGAAAGTGTTCAGATTTTAAATGACACCGTATTATTAGTATTAGTTTGATCTGAAGCTGTTTATGTCAATTCAGAAATTGAGTAAAACTTTTCATATGGAGATCAAGAGGGAAATTTCCTTTTCTTTATCATAGGAATGCTATTGATATGACCACTTAAAATTATTGTACATGTCACATCTTTCATCACAAGTGATTATGCAGTACTTATTTATCTTTTTTTCTTTTTTTTCCACTTACTATTTTATAGATAATTCCAAGCAGTTAAAAGATTTTGAGTTAGGGAGCTCTAAATAGGTTTGGCAAGTCTTGGTTGCTCCACATCATTAATTTTTAGCCTTTCTGATCAGTATCATAGTCAAGTGCTCCCATACAATAACAAAACTTCATATTCCTGACAAAATCACTGAATAACTCGACTTTTTAGCATTAAAAAAATAAATAAAACAGAAAATGATTAATTGAGAGATTCTTGTTGAGGTCTGCAGTGTACTTGTTTCTGTGTTGTACTCGATAATTTCAGAAGAAAGAGTGATGATAGGCATTGATGGAAAATGACCAAGTTCTAGAAAATAATATGGTGTGCTTATTTTTGTTAGAAATTGTGGTAATATATTACTTAGTAATTAAATATAAAGTGAGATTTCATCTTGTGAGGCGATGAAACTGATTTTTGTTCCTTACTGATCACTTTGGTATGATTTTCTGTCTGGGTTGGTCTGTCGGATCAGTTTCAGAATTTCATTACCTTCAGTGTGTCTCACAGACTAAACAGACTGAAGATGGCGAAAAGTCATTTGGCAGGCCAGCCCAGTAAGTATAAGGACCTAGATGATCAGCAAGGGTCAAATTTCAAATGAATATCTTACAGGCAAAAATTTGATTTGTTGGATTTAAATAACTAAAAAAAAATCATACTTAAAAATTAACAAATAAAATAAGTTAAAAACAACTTACAACAAACAACTTATTAATCAAAGTAAAAATTGTTTAAAGTTTTAGCTTTATTTATTTGCTTGTTCTTATAAAATTAGCTTTAACTGTACACTCCCCTGTACAGATTATTAGTTACCTTGTTCTTAACAAAAAGTTCTTATCATTTAACATTTTAATTTCAAATGCTTCCTTTTCGAAATGCCCCATTTTTTAATGTTTCAGGCGAAATGTAGTGACTCGAATAAACACAGTAGTGTGCTTTGACACTTATGAAATGTCAAATGTTGAACTTTAGCTGTATTGTTATCAGAGATTTCAATTACTGGCTCACAAGTCCTAGTATTGTAATTTGAAATCGGCATGACTTTTATTTTTTCTTGTAATATTACAGCCCTACTTGTAAAAATTAAATAAAATACTTCTATAACAATGGAATTGTTTGTTTACGTAACAACAAAATACAGACATACGTACATTTAACAATAAAATAAATAACAAACCTAAACAAATTGGAATTACAAATAAACTACTTTTAAAACAATGTGTTACTTAAAAACAATCTTAATCAACTACAAATGGATCATCGAGCTGTTATTTCATGTCAAATTTCCGGAATTTTCCCTTTTGGTAATTACACTCCTTATCTTGAATGTCGAGTAATGCGAGCGATTGTTTAGTAAACCACCTATAAACCACACCCATAAGATATCTGCTAATTCTTACTCAAACCTTTTCCCAACGTAATTGAATAATTTTGCATAATTAAAGGCAATGAACTGATTTTTTTTTTATATATTGAAGAAGTTTATATTTTAAAAATATATTTTACTTGCAAGAATGTAGACTCAGTTAACTGTTTCCTGTTTCAAAGATTACGTGATCAGTGCAACGATCCAAATTGCATTTCTAATGTTTGCATAACAACAAAATAGTTGGGTCATGATTAAAAAAACATGTTACTAAATAACATTCCAATGTGTTTTTAAATAACGTATTCCTTTTTTTTTTTTTTTTTTATTGTTTAAAGGTATTGTCCAATTAAGAGTTTTTTTTTAAATTACTTTTAGAAATGTAGATAAGCGTATCTGTCAAGATTAGGTTTGTTGTCTTTTATATTATTTTGCCCACCATTTGAGACGATTACAAACTGAGTGGTTTTCTGTTGAAGGTTGCCACCTTATGTCTCATAAAAGGAAAATAGCTCAAGGGTGGACTCATGACTTCATTCTGTTTCATCCAGTGACCTTCCCCCCGGGGCTGCTAGACTTTTTAAATTATTCTGTTTAATTGCTCCGCTATTATAGATCATTAAATGCGTATAAAATTCAATTGAAACATTTTCCATCAAACTGCTGGGTTTTATTTATAAAGAATATTAGTCTTAATCTCTTAAAAAAAAAAAAAAAAAAAACTGTTGAAATATAATGTGTGAATCTTGAATGATTTGTCATAAAACATTTTTATGGAAAAACGATGAAACCGTCTCTCTTGTCACTGTCTGCAATTTACTGAATGATAAATGTTAAATTCCTTCCTCTAGTTCACGTTCATATCTATTTTTACAGTATAGATGCCATTTTTTTTTATTTTTAATATTTTCGTATTGTTAAAAAAATTATTATTTCACACTCTTTGTGTAAAAATGTAATCAATTTAATTGATTTATGCCCACTTATGAATGAGTAGATAACGTTTTTTTAGCCATGATAAAAAATTTTAGCTCATCTTATTATCACAACATTGTTCACATGGCTTCTCTTTGAAACAATGAACGTTCTCACTTGTTTTCAAGTTCGTCAATTTCAAATTAAAAAACAGAATTTTATTATTTACGTTGGTAAGGAAATTGTTGATAGTTCTTAATTCTTTTTAACATGTGACGCACAAAACTTGATACCATCCTTACTCATCAAACCGTGAGATAAAACAAGGCTTCTCATATTACTGACAAGTGGTTAAAGTTTGCAAACACAAAATGGAAAACAAATAATTGAGTTAAGGGTGCAATGAGAAAACCTGAAGTAACAATGATAAATAATCTTTATGAAATTGACTCAAATCGGGCAGTTATTGCGATTAAAAAGTTCATCATAGTGTTTGTTTAATCAGTAAACATCAATATGTATAGACATAAAAAAATTCAATGTTGATTCAGTGGACTTTATATCTTATCTTTAGGAAATTACATTTTTATTATTATTGCAATTACTGACATGAAATTATTACTATTATTTTTTTACTATTATTTTTTTCTCTAACCACTATAATTGGTATCAAGCAAAGTGTATTTACTTATTGCCTCAGTAAGACTGATATTTAAATGGCGTTTGTTCACTTTGAGCTTTGAATATTTTTTATAAATCTACACAGTTGAAAAATAATTATTATTTCTGTCTACAAGGTGGCTGATTCTAGGGCAAATTTACAGCGACTTCCAATTTATTTTTAGAATGAGAGAAAAACAGCCTTGCTGTCTCATGATCACAGTGTGAGGTCGGAACCTTGATTTTAAGTCTGGGTTATAAAATTTCAGTATTGAACAGATACCGAATTACATTTCTGTTTATTCAAACTTCTTATTATTAAGGAAACGAATGACGATTGTGACAAGGTTGAAAAAGTACCTACTCAAATATTATTTGTTCCCATAAAAGATTTATCTACCTTGGAATTAAAGATAAAAGTAAATTCTAACATGAAATCACTTGTACATTGATCAATGAATAATTAGCAATAGGGAAATCCTCTCCAACCCCACCCACCCAAAAGTCCAGATTTCCTCATGAGGATTTAATTCATAATAGATTTTCCATCCAAATGTTTAGAAACTTTACAAAGGTCAGGAATATTGTTTGCATGTCAATAGTTTAAGATACAGTTTAATTGGAGAGCAGTTTATTAAATATAAAGCTTTTATTAAAAAATATTGCCCTCTTTAAAGTTCAAAAGATAAGAAAAACAATTTTTTTTTTCAAAAATTAGTACATAATTTCTTATAAGATTGTTTTGAGTAAACAATAACGTAATGAGATCAAATGTAAGCTAAGTTTATTAACAATAAAATTAGGAAAATATGTTAATCACACTAATGTGCACTATCACTTAAGAAGTCGCAAGACCAAGTGATGCTTCAGTTGTCAGAGAGGATTACTTGGAAGTGCGTCAGATGAAAGGGTTTTGTGACAAGATAGCTGTTAACTTCTGTAGCCGCTTTTGGATAGTTCAAGGGCATATTGGGCAATAAAGCCATTGTGAGTGGTAATATGGGATGCATAGAAAAGTCCATTAATGATGGTACAGAGGATTTTGAATTTTAAGGATTAGA
This sequence comes from Cimex hemipterus, assembly GCA_039619505.1. Classification (NCBI taxonomy): domain Eukaryota; kingdom Metazoa; phylum Arthropoda; class Insecta; order Hemiptera; family Cimicidae; genus Cimex; species Cimex hemipterus. Next base: position 35,375,368 of record CM077102.1, read on the forward strand.
TTTGTTGGAGGTTGGAATGTTTGGTTAAACTCAAATTTTGATGCTGATTGTCCAAATGGGTCTTAGAAAGAGATACAAATATTCCTGCAGTTTTTTTTTTTTTAATCTGAAGCATCTACTAAGTTATCGACATTTGAGTGAGTTCCAATCCCATTTCTGTATTTTATTGTCATTTTCCACCATTTGAATTCAAGAGTTGTGATGTGGAATTGCAAGTTTCTAGGTGGGATTGCTGCAAGATCTTTATGAATGCAAAGGATGGTGGTATAATCTGTGTCTCATAAGTGAGCCACTGATGACTTTAATCTATCAGTCAGTTAAGTTGGGTCAAGCAGTTTGTAAATTCTCTTATGGTCCAGAGCAGTCCTGAGTGTTATACCCTATCGAAGCTTTGCTTCACATCTAGGACCGCGACAAAGCAGCATTCATTTTGCTTAAAAGTCGTAGCATTATCTGTAGTGTGATGGCGCTGTGACTAGTGAAATGAGAATGGCTGAACCTAAACTGATGGTCAGGAGGTTGTAATTGATGCAGGTGTCAATAATTAATTAATATAAAAAATATACGTGGCATTAATCAAACAATCCACTCCTCAATCTCAATTATTTTGGCATAACTCTGTTTTCACTTCTAATTATTCAAATTGTACTAGATTGTAAAATTTAGGAAGTGTCATGCCCTGTACTGTACGTGCTATCCTACGCAGAATCTACACATTTGTTCATTGACATTTCCTACATTCACACATTTCCAGTGAGTCTTTGAAATTTGGTGTCTTTTCTATGCATAAATGTTCTTACCTTTCAGGTCTTGTGAGATTGTTGAATGTACCTGTGGCCAGTGATACTTATATCTTAGTTATAGCTTCTCAAGTTCTGCCCTACTTTCTGTTATAAAAATATTTCTTAGACTGTGTACTACTCGTTATGAAATTGTACAGGTTCTACCAGCAATTTGGCATTTTCGTTTGTTTTGCATTTCATGTTATGACATTTTGCTATCTTCACAGTCTGACCTATTCCAGCAAGAATGGATGGAATAGGATGACCACGAGTTCATTATGCTGTAGGTTCATCAACAGGCCTTTATTATAAGTTATTAAGTATAACAGTTAAAGGGCTGTGTATGAAAGGATAGGTTTTCTATATCTAATACTTCTACTTCCTCATCTTCCAATAGTTTTAAGAAAAAATTATTTTATGTAAAGATGTGTAGAAAAATAGTTAATTTTTTTTTTTTGCTTTACTAGTTGGACGGCCTATTTTTCAGTAGGCCGTCGAAAAAGGATGGTGGGAGAGGGGGCGCAGGCTACAGGCCTCGCCCCCACTCTGATGGGGACTTCAATGATCAGGACAAGTTCATAGAAGCGGAGAGGTTCATCACCAACTTGGATGAAGTAGCCCTAAACAACAAGCTGGAGGAGCTACTTGTACGTAGTTTTTATTCTCAAATAATTCAAGCCCTCGTCTCAATAATTGTTTCATGTTCCAGAACGATATGAATTTATCTGAAGAAAAAAAGGAACCTTTGAGATCTCTTCCTTTAAGGACAAAACAGAGAATGATTATAAATCATTTCAAGGTAAATATCCTTTTTAAGCTTTACAGTTAAACTATAATTTAATTAGTGATTTCATTCTAGGACCGAAATAATTTGGAAAAACCTTCAGATTTCATTCGTTACCTTTATATTAGTGACTTAAGCTATAATAAACTGAACAGTTGTATCGAATCGCTGAGGATAGCTCTAACAAATAACCCTGTTAGCTGGGTCCAGGAGTTTGGAAGCGATGGTCTTAAAGCAGTCTTGTATACACTTAACAGATGTTATTCGACAAAGTAAGTCAAATTTAGAAAAACTTATTCATTTCTTAAGTATGTTGAGTATTTTACGTTATATATTAGATAAAATACATCACATAAAGGACATGAAGAAATTTAAGAATTTAATTAAAATTTTCTTTCCAGCGATAAACAGTATGAAAAGATCCAATGTGAGTGTATCAGATGTATGAAAGCCATAATGAACAACACTGTTGGTCTGAATGAGGTTTTCAAGCAGAATGAGGCACTCACAATGATAGCAAGGTCAGTTGATCCTTCAAAAGGCACCGTGATGCTGGAAGCTGTGAAGATCCTTGCAGCCACATGCCTCGTCCCACCGGACGGGCACAATAAGGTCCTCGAAGCCATCACAATGTACGGTGAGCTCAAAGAGTTCGACCGTTTCTCACCTCTGATCCAAGGCCTACAGGGTAAAAGCAATGAACCACTAAAGGTGAACTTTTACTATCTTAATTATGAATTAACCAGGCATCAACTCAAGTCTGAATTATTTTGTTTTTCCAGGTCGCTTGTTTACAATTGATAAATGCCATTATATCAACACCTGATGATCTCGATTTTAAAATACATCTCAGAAATGAAATTATGAGGAATGGTCTGGTTGACCTACTAGATGTACGTGATTTTGTGAATGCTGACAATTTGATAAAAAAAACTAACTTGTTTATTTAACTTTAGGGTTTAGAAAAAGATGCAGGTGAGGATTTGCAGGTTCAACTTAAAGTTTTCAATGATGGCAGAGAAGAGGACTATGATGAATTTTCAAACAGATTTGACAATGTCCGATTGGATTTTGATGAAGTCAACGAGTGTTATGAGGTGGTGAAAAACATGGTCATGGACTCACCGTCAGAATGTTACTTCCTGTCGATCCTTCAGCATCTGCTTTTCATCCGGGATGATCCACCTATCAGGCTAGCTTACTACAAGCTCATCGAAGAGTGCATATCGCAAATAGTGTTACACCGGAGCGGCTGTGACCCTGACTTCAGGAGCAAGCAGTTCCCAATTGACATTGAAAGCCTCATCGATGGTTTGGCAGGTAATGTCTACAATTATTCTTCGTCATGTTTATAATTGAAGTTAGCTAATTATATTGTTATGTAGATGATAGTAGATGTCACACAAATTCTTTGTTAGCCAGTGATTTATCCTATTATTATTACTAGTAGTAAAGATAGATTTGTATGGGCAGTCTTATTTTTTAGCCTTCTACTTTTCACATCTTAATTCTAAAATTAGAACTCAATTTTCTAATTAATAATATTGCATTTCTGTGGCCATTCTTCTATGTGTACATATTATAGATATCATATATTTATATTTTTTACTTTTTTTTTCAATTAAAGAGAAATCAAAAAATGAAGATGAAGAAAGGATTAAAAATTTAATGAAGCAAATTGAAGAGTTATCGTCTAAGCAACAAGAAAAAGAAGCTGAATTGATGTTGGCTCAAAAAACAATTGCTGAACTTCAAGCGAGTGGAGGTGTCAAGGTTTGTTAACCATAATATTAATGTAACTCTCAGTGTTAATACATCAAATATTTCAGGGTTCGACAACGCCAAAACCTCCACCACCACCTCCTGGCATGATGGTAGGTGGGCCGCCGCCACCTCCTCCGATGCCTGGCAGTGGGGGTACTCTGCCGCCTCCTCCGTTCCCAGGGGCTGGTGGACCTCCACCGCCGCCACCTTTGCCGGGTATGGGTCCTCCTCCACCTCCTCCACCACCTGGTATGGGTCCGCCTCCACCACCTCCTTTAGGCGGCTTTTGTCCAGCACAAAAACTGCCTGAAGAATTACCTTACGGTCTCAAGCCGAAGAAAGTGTGGAAAGTTGAGGGCATAAAACGAGCCAATTGGAAAACTGTAGGACTTTCATTTTTAAAAATTTTGTTCTGAATTTTAATTTTTTTTTGATTTTCAGATTTTACCTCAAAAACTGAGTGAAAAATCGTTTTGGGTTAAAGTACAAGAGGAGAAACTTGCCTCATCTGACATTCTCGATGGCCTTGCTGCTAGATTTTCATCAAAACCAAAAACAAAAAAGACTGAAGATGTTATTGACAAGTAAATTTTTTTTCTTCTTGACTATCCCTAACTATATTTTTCTGTTATTAATATATAGGCCAACATAATTTAACTCATTAATGCACATCGCTATTGTTTATCAAGGGATACATTTTTTCCATGGTAAAACATTTTAAAATTTTTATCTTCAATCTAAATTAGCATTTCCGGGTGGGTCTTATATGACTCAGCACCAGACGATGTAGAAGTTATTAATTAACAGAGCCTAGTTTCCAATTTTTGTAAAAACTTGTTTTGTTTTTGGTTATTAATATATCTATTTTCTAATTTTCTTTTATATTTCAACAGTAAGTGGTTTTATCATTAGTAGAGGGAGTAAGCTTCAAATTTCTTATAAAAAATACTATAAATATATTTTTATTAAAAATTTATTATATTTAGCAAATTTAAATGATATACAAATGAATTATTACAAAAGTTACCTAAAACATTATTATTTAACTAAAATTATTAACAAAAATGAATGTGAGTAGAGAATCACTGGGGACTTCAACCTGGGATGTAGAAGCATGTTCTCACTTCCTTACCTCACTCATCAGCTCTTTCGTTGCAATTTGTGCAAAAGATTTTCCCTTTTTGTCCCTCCCAGGGGAGTAGGAAAATGGCCAGCAAAAAGATGAGGGATTCAGTGAACAAGACGGTTAGACAGTCGGCCTGAAATTGAGCCCTTTTGCATTGAAATTAGAAAGTCAAAAAGAAATTTTGTCATTTAAAAATTTTATTATAAAATAATGGGTAAAAAATCTTCAGTTTCAGGCAGAGAATTAGCAGTATTGTAACTATAATGGCAAGAGTTGGTTATGACTGAGCCTTTATACTTGTAATTAACATACCTAAAAAAAATTTAGGATTTTCTTGAATACATCTCGTATTACTTTAATATTATCATCCATGTTGTGATATTGTAAAATTATTTACTAACTTAAAATCCCCACATGATCTCAACAACACAAAAATATTTAATAATGGTAGGGTTTCAGTGATTTTTTAAATTTTCTTTCAGAAGCGGTACTTTGAAGAAAGTGAAATCACTTCGGGTACTTGACAGTAAGGCGGCCCAAAATTTGTCGATTCTGCTTGGAGGCTCACTGAAACACCTCTCATATATGGATATCAAAAAGTGTATTTTAAACTGTGACGGCACAGTTTTGACGGATAACATTTTAGAGAGCTTAATCACCTACCTGCCTCCACCCGACCAGCTAAAACGGCTCACTGAGTTGAAAGTCGACTACAAGGAGCTCACCGAAGCCGAACAGTTTGCTTACACTGTAACAGATTTTGGTTTTATTTATTGTTTGAGCATGGCTTTTATTTGGCATAACTTTCCAGCTGGCTGAAATTAAAAGATTGTTACCTAGGCTTAAATCAATGAAGTTTAAACAACACCATCCAGAAATGGTTCAAGATATAAAACCCGTATGTTTTATTTTTATAAAGGATTGTTTTTCTCTTTTGAAATTTCTTATTTTATTGTCGCTTTCAGGATATTGTTGCTGGAACAGCAGCCTGTGAAGAGGTGAAAAAGAGCAAGAAACTCGCAAAAATCCTTGAGCTGATTTTGCTGCTCGGGAATTACATGAATAGCGGGTCAAAGAATGGCCAGGCTTTTGCTTTTGAAATGAGCTTCCTACCAAAAGTAAATATCAATAGTAATGTATGGTAATAGAAAAAAAAAAAAATGTTTTCTTTGATATAGCAAATTGAGAGGACTCAACTTGCAAAATTTATTTATTTAGTGTTACTTAACAAAAACCTTTTTAATTGTATTCAATTTCAAAAAACTGAATCGGTATTTGTTCAGTCATTTAATGTTAAATTCAATAAGCCACTACAATAGTATGTACATTTTTTAAAAGTTTGTATAACTTGCAGTTGAGTGCGACAAAGGATTTGGAGAATAAGAGCACCCTCATGCATTTCCTTGTTGACACGATCGAGCGAAAATTCCCTGAGCTGCTTACGTTCGGTGACGAGTTGATGCATGTCGAAAGGGCTGCCAGAGTGTCAGTTGACACAATTCAAAAATCCCTTCGTATGATGGAGGCTAATGTCAAGAACCTGGAAATGGACCTGGCTAACAATAAAATACCTCAGGATGAAGATGACAAATTCAGTGAAGTCATGGGTGTATCCTTCCACATCTAAAGTTTTTTTTATAGTTATTTTCCAATACACAGTTACAAGCTAGTTGCCAGCAAATGCATGATTTATTGACTGTTCTTTCCTGAATATAAACTGATCACAAATTATTATCTGTTGGTACACTTTTGTCCAATGTTTGTTGACTCCTAAAGTCAAATGGTACGCTGTTTATATGGCTTCTAACGTTGCTGCTTCGAGGCTTGTTGATTAGAACTTGGGAGAACTGAATATTTGGTGTCTCCCAAAATTTAGACTGATCCCTGCTACTGATGTCTAAAATTTTACTGGAGATTTTAGACCCCGCGTATTAAAAGGACAAGAGGTTGAAGTTGATAAAAGAGAAATCCTACTAAACAATTAGTTCACAAATGCTCAAATCCAAAAGTATTGTCATCTTTGAGCCAAAGATTCCTGTTAATAGTGGCGTTATCAAATCTGGGTTCCGCTAGCCTACCCTTTCATATTTCAAGTCATATTTGAAGAAGATTCCAAATTTGAAATTTTTATCTTATTTTGATTTTTTACATTATTTTATTAACATAAACAAACAGAAACAATAGAATTCTTTTGAAATAATTAGCATCTTATTTGAAGTACCCATTTCCAAAACGTCTGGGTTTAGATGTGATGTTTTGCCTTTTCTAAAAAAAATTAATTTTTTCGAAGTAGTTGGGTTGTGAAGGAAACAAGGAAAAGAAAAATAGCCACTTTCAATTTTCTTATATTTATGTGTTCTTTATGAGATGTTTTTGAAAAAAAGCCCCTTTTTAAGTGTGTCGGGTTCGAACCCAGGACCTTTGAGTGTGATATTATGTGACACATTTGAGAAATTCTATTGCATATAAAACTAGGCTCTAGTGTAAGAAAAAATTAAGCAAAGCGCGGAGAAATGTCTACACACATCTCTTCACCAGCCTATAGTAAAATCCTCAAACTTTGATGGTTCAAAACTGGTTACAAACTTAGCCTGATACCATGTTGGAATGCCCATTTGACAGTTTGAATTTGTTGGAATGCCCCAACTAAATGCCAGCTTGCTGATGGTTTAGACTGTTAGTGTGACTCATCTGTAAAACGATGTTTCTAACAATCTAATAAACTCACAGTAAGAACTTTGGCTTAAGTAGTGTAGTGTAGGACAGAGGTGCCATTGTGGTTTTCACTGTCCAGTTACTGTAAGCATTATAGAAAAAATTTTGAGCAAGATGTTTATATTTCAAATTTGACTTTTTTTCTCTTTTTTTAAACTTTAATGTTAGTTTAATTTTAAATTATGATACCTTGACAAACTATATTAGGCATTTGCAAAGCAAGTCAGGCAGGAATGTGCAGTTTTGAAGAAAATGTTCCAAACCATGGAAAGCCTTTTTGCCGATCTGGCCGATTACTACGCATTTGACAAGCAGAAATACACCCTTGAAGAGTTCTTCTCCGATCTGAAAAGCTTCATTGATGGCTTTTATGTAAATAAAGACAATCTCATTTTGACAGTACAAAACAGTGACTTTATACAAATTGTAGCAAGCTCATAAAGAGAATGTGGTCCAGAGGGAGGCCGAAGAGAAGAACAGAAGAGCCAAAGAAGCGAGGGAGAAGGCCGAGGTTGAGCGAGCGGAGAGAAATGCCAGAAAAAAGGCTCTTGTGGATATGAAGGCGCAGGAACAAGGCGTCATGGACAGTCTTCTTGAAGCCTTGCAGACTGGTTCAGCATTCAGCAGAGACCAACGGCGGAAAAGATCTGGCCCAAGGCCCACTGGCGGTGAGTTATTTACTTATATTTAGAATTAAATACGGTTTTTAGTTGAGATGAAATTGTGATATATTAATTGGTCGAGCGGACCACGAAAACAGTGAATAACTTATATTTAGAGACCAGATTTTTTTTTTTTTATTTTTTTTTTTTTTTGCAGTTGCATATTATCTATCCGAATCATGTATCTAAGAAGCTGCATGTTAAATTTTATGGAGCATATTTTTCTATGTTTGATGAATATTGCATAAAATTACATTATGTGTACAGATTAGTGGCCGCTAATAGATAATTATTCAGCTATCTGAGATGCGGTCTGATTTGATGTAGGTATCAGAAAATATTTTCTTTTATGTGGCATAATAGCTGAATAATTAAAGTATTATATTGGTTTTTGGAGGAAGCAAAAAAAAATCTATAATAATAAGTTGACAAAAGTTGGTTTAATTAGAAGAAAACTGAAACAGGTCGCAATGACAGTAACAAAAGATTCTAGTAATACTGACAAAAGAATATAAAACTCCTTCCTAGTCTTATTTCAACATTCAATATAATCACAAATTTTAAGTGACTGGGCACTCAATCGGTTTCATCGTTCGAGGGGCGTCGTTATATTCACCTTCACCCCTCGCCATTCACGCCAATAAATTCATGCACACAGACAAAACACAAAGGCATAACACATACTGTATACAATAAAAAAAAAAAAAAAATTCCCCTAAAAAACGGAACAGGGGGCTTAGAAACTCGCTACCGTGCTCAAGGACTCTTTTTAAATCCGGCGGCATGCCTGCACGCTCTCTGTATGGAGCCTAGGCATGACACGCCTCTATTATGTGGGACACATAGAGCAACCTTTCTCTGCATAAGGGGCACCTGCGCGGGCTTTGGCCCATTAGCAGGTAGGTGCCTATGGATCAACCGAGTATGGCCAATCCTCAACCTGGTGAGGACGATCCCTTGTCTCCTGCTCAGATTCTCTGAGGGCCATCTACTGGTCGTGCACTTGACTCACAAGAGCCTCTCCGACGATCCCGCCCACTGACGCTGCCATCTTTCTTTTATCATATTTTTAACTGTGTGCTTAGCATCAGGGGGCCTGATCGCGATAGTTCGATCTGGAGGGTGGGACGTACCGGCTTTCGCCGCCTCGTCTGCATGTTCGTTACCCTCCAGGCCGACGTGTCTGGGAGTTCAGACAACAACGACCGTTTTTCCGAGAGGCTCCAGCTCCCACTATTTTATGGAAGGTAATTTAGAGAAGTACTTGTTTATTAACATTAATTACACTAAATTAGTATAAAATGTATAATTTAATTATGTAAGTAATAAAATATATTTTTTTAAAAATTTAACTTATTAATACTGTTTATTATTGCATATTTCAGGGCTTTCAATTTTATATTTTATGGCATATTTTGGCAACTGCATAAAAATCTGGTCTCTGCTTATATTGATTTTACATTTTTGTTTTAAACATTATTTTTGTTGCTTAGCTGAAAGAAGAGCTCAGCTTAATAGGAGCAGGTCAAGAACTGGATTGGTTAGCAGAGAATTAGCAAGGTATTTCTATTAATCTGTCTAATATTATTTCAACTATATTTAAATTTAGTTAGGTGACTTATTGAACTTGTCCAACGATATATTTTGATCAATTATTTATTAAAAAAGAAAAAATATCTAAAATAAAGACTGGACAGTGGTGTCAATGGCTGAAATGGTTAACACATTGCGAGTTGTGTCTTATGTTCGATAATTTTTACAGCTCATGGCAGAACTTAAAGTATGACATAAAATACCAGGTAACCAGAATAGATCATGTGGTTTCTCTTTTGTTATTGTTTTAATGCCTTTAATTAACATTTCTATTTACATAGGAAGTTCATATATCGCATAATACTAATAATGATAATAATGTACAATTAAGGAATACTATTTTGAGCAGTTAAACATTTTAAGGGCTGTTTCAGCTGCCATAGTACTGAGCAGAACTGTTTTTCTGTGAATAAAGAAATTGGACTTCTACAAATGTCAAAATCGTGAGTGTTAAGGAATTACTGTGCACTTACACTTTTTTAAATATTTTTTTATTGTAATAAAGTTTGATGACACGACTGGCAGCTTAGCACTGAAATGCTTAATCAGAAATAAATAAATTGTTTGGACAGATCAATATATCACCTAACTATATTCAATAAATCAATAAAGTGAAACGAGGAGGCAAAGACTATATGTTTCTCCTTTTTAGTGAACTAATTGGATCTGCTTAATTGTAACTTGAATCCATCGAATAATTACTGGGACCAACGAACTTCCTGATCTTCAAGTGTATATTTTTTTAGGAAAACTAATTGAGTGAAGAAATTTCACATAAAAATCATGCTATTTTGTACAAAACCTTTGCTTTTTGTAAATAATAATTATTTTTGTATCTCTAATTTTTTTTGATACTTAACATCCATATGTATTGGTGCTCTTTACCTTTCTTTTAAAAATCTGCGTAGAGGAATCAGAATAACCCCATTTGTAAATGTGATATTTGTTTTAAATATGTTAGTTTCTTGTTGTAATCATTTTAAAATATATTTATTGAAATTATTGTGATATACAAAGAAATGACATATTTTCAAAGACCATTGCGCTTTTGTAGCATGTATTAATAAAAAATATTTAAAAAAGAGAAAAAAAGACCTAACAAATAACTCATGTTGAGAATTAGTATAGACTAATTCAATATTTTGATTTATATATATATATATATTTTTAAAAGGAAGTGGGGAAAATCAAATATAATTTGTAAATACGTGCTCAATCTTGTTGCCAATAATGTTTATTTTCTTTATGATCATAAGAGGCAAATCTTTTTAACTTCACTTCTTTATGTATATAATGTGCACATATGAAAGGTGAATATATATGTTATAAAATAAATATTTAATTATTTTTGTCAACTTAATACTTTTCTTTTTTAACCTTGTCTCCTGAGTTGTCCAGTTTTCCTTTCTGTAATTGAAATTTTCACAATGATGAAAGTGCAGCTTGATGTACACATGTATTTTTAAGTTGAATTTAGATGTTGATTTTAATTCTAGCTAAATGGCGAAAGCTGCTTGAGGCAAAGATATGGTACGGTCTCATTGGTAACACATGAATGCACAGAGGTACCAAGGAAAGTATTTAGTTTTATGAGAAAAGAATAAATACTTGGTATGTAGTGTAGATGGTATGGATGGAGAAAGGGTTAAAATTGTTGGTATCACCAGTGAGTAATCTGCAAAACATTTCACCTTTTTTGGAAAATACCTATTATATAGTTAAGTGTATCGGACCTAGAATATCCTTCATGCTCACTCCTGCATTGTATAAAAAAGGTGTGTAGTTGTATTGTAACCGAATAAAAGTTGGTAAACAACTGAACTTGGCAGAAGTCAGTGTCAGTGTGAGTCATGTTCAAAAATGGTTGAAAAAATTTTGAGGGGGAGTGGTTGATGATGTACGAGCTTTGATTGAAGCAAGTCCCTGAGCAACTGTTAAAGAACTTGCAGAGAATCAATCTTTTCGTTAGCTAATCAACCATCACTCACCATCTTAACAAAAGTGAAAACGTTTGAAAGTTTGGTTCCTCGTGCTTTAAACAATCGTCTAAAAAATAATTATGAAGTGTGCACAACACATTTTTGTCGAAACAAAAATGAACCTTTTCTAGATGGAAATGGTTAGGGGTGGTTATTCTCTAGCGGTTATTCTAGCGAATTCTATAACTGATAATAGCAGATGTTATGGAAATTGGTTTGACAAGTACCCAACTCACAAAAAAAAAAAAAAAAAAAAAAAAAAAATGTAAGGGGCTTCATTTTGGCTGATTTACTACAGCTTCATGAATCCTGGCAAAACATCGATGCCAAATTGTGTTGACCTCAAATTGAAGCAATGCACCAGAAATTGGCATTGTTACATGATACGCTCGGCCCCATGTCTCACATGTGACAAAACAAAATCTGTTGGATGTTGGCTATTTGGTTCCTCTTTAGGCTCTCGCCTACCAGCTACCATTTTTTCTGTCACCTGGACAACAATTTACAATTTAGAACTTTATTGATAAAAATTCGATGGAAAATTTTTTACAGAACATCTTAATACTCAAAAATCTATTAAGACTGTATAGCCAACACATTGGCAGAATTTATTTGATTGATGGAGAGATTTTTAATTAATAAAAAAATGTTTGAAATAATTGATTTGTTTTTATTGTATAACCATAAACATCTGTCCAACCCGATATTTTGCCCACTCTAAACTATACTCTTTCATTCAAAAATTGTGTGATATATGTGGTGATGAAATGGTCTTTTAGTTCTTTCTGAAAATTTTGATCTATCATCCTTGTTTTAGTTTTGTCAGACTCGTTTTGACTCCAAAATTATTAATAAAAACTGAAGCCTGAAACTGAAAAGCCGAAACTACAAGTATAGTCAGACCAACATCATAAACAAATTATCTACTCTATCACCCTTGTCCTCTTTTTTATAAACTTCCAGCCTAATTTTTTAACCGATCTGTTCCAGTGTTTATAGACCCGTTTTCCTTCATAATTCGGCTAAACTGAACGATACTCAATTCCAATCAGTCAGACTAGCAGGAACTGTACTTAAAATAATTGAAGATCATATCAAAATGCCATAAGTTTTTGTATGCACAATGGACTCAGAAGTATTTTCCTATCTGATTATTTACACCTGGACAACCATTTAATTTTACCTCTAGTTAATTGATCAAATTGCAATTGGCATTAAATTTTTTTTTTAAATTGTTAATATATTATGGATACTATCATTCATTATTTTTACAAGTAATGTTTTTGAAGAAATACTTGAAACTATAAATAAATGTAAACATTGTTATATTTTTAAGAGTTACTGTTCATAAAGTTTAACATATCACTGGAATAATGAAGCGATCGACCATTAAAAATCTAACAATATCAAGTGAAAAACCAACAAAAATGATAAATATTTTATACGTCCTCCGTTTTCCAATTAAAGGCTCCATAATTAATGAAAACTACGTTGTAAAATTTTACATATCATTGTACAATACACATCTGGTGTTGACTAACACAGTATTCATCCATAAAAAATAACATGAGCTTCATCATTTTTAATATAGAAATGGTAAAAAATTATATTTATATTATATATTTAAGCATGCTCCTTTAAAAACTATTTTGTATATTAAAGCAGAAAGGAAATACTGTTGAAAAGTTATTATGTATCGCTTTTGATACTTTATCCACTTAACATGACATACCCCGAAAGGCCAGCTTGGCACGGCTTAAAAAAAGCCATTTTGAGGCCCCTTCATACCATAAAAATAAAGTACAAAGAGATACATTCTGGGATGTGAATACGTTAACTAATTTTCCAAAAAGGGTTGGAAAATAGAAAGCATTAAAATAATTTTTTTAAATGTATAAATCATTGTAACTATAATATTGTCTTAAGCACTTGATATATAAAGTTTTAACACAGCACTTATCTATATTATTTTATTTTATTTCCAGAATGTTCATTTTTTAGTAATTAGGAATAACAATTATCCAAGAAGAATAACTATTTTAAAACTAACTATTAGTGAATTAATTTTATTAACTTTTTTACATCTTTCTCAAAACTTTTTTTTCCTAAAGATAAAAATACATTTGTAGTTAGAAAAATGAGTTCATTGTTTATTACAAAAGAAAATTATTCAGAAATCTCCCAATGGTTGAGTTCTTTTAAAAAATTAAGTTGGTAAAGTAATCTTAACAACAATTTGTATGTAAAAGAAGATAAAAAGTCCTAAAACAAAATTATTTTTAAAACAAACACAATTTTGAAAACTCTTTACATAATAAGTAAAAACACGATCAAGCAATTTAAAAAACCTCAAATATCTTTCTTTTTCTTTTTTTTGTTTGTTAAAATATTGCACAGATAAAATTCCAATGATTCTCGACAGAATTTTAATCACAAAATACTGATTTTTCATCAAAATCAGAACTGTAATACAATTTTTGAGTGTACAAAATTCAAAATTTTATGGGTAATACAAATCCAATGATGATAATTGTTAGATTAGATAGAAAAGCAAACCTCATTTAACTAAAATAATAAAGATGTGTGGCATTTTAAATTGAGCCCAACTCAATTGGGAAGAATTCATTTTTTCTTTTAGACAAAATTTTCACACCCCATCCTGCCATGATAAATCAATTGTTTGGAATGTTTTGTACAAAAGAAAATCATTTTTCCTACAAGTAATTAAAGAATCAAGAAGCAATTTCATACAGACAAAGTATTCCAAAAAGTAATTAATTAAAAGAAAAGCCTTTTTACATGACTTAACTTTCCCTCAGTCTCATGGTTACTAAATTCTTTGATAACATGAATTATTGCATTTTTTTATCTTCATCTTTTTTTTCTTGACTCACCACTTGTGGCCTTTTACATAGCAAACTTTGGCACAAGATAAAACTAACTAAATTAAAATTTGATACAATTCTATATAATACAAAAAAAGTACAGATAAAAAGTCCTTAAATAACTAATAATTACAAAGATGTGGGTAAATCACAAATATATTAACAAGTTAATTTTCATTTCTAATACAGAAATTCCAGTGACTGATTTGTTTTTTTGTTTTTTTCAAATTAGTACAGGAAATCTCAGTTAATGGAATAAATTAGAAGATGTTACTAGTAAATTTTCATTAACAGACAACTGAAACAACTAAAAAAATAATAATCAACATTTACAAAACTGAATGGGTGTGTTGTTCATATATTAATCACGAGTCATTTCGTGTAACGAGGCCGAGCTTCTTTTGAGTCTCACCAATAACAGCAAGAAGGGCTTCGCGTTGTGCCTGATCGACAGTCTGTTCGAGAAGCCGTCTGTGAAGTTCGAGGACACTGTCTGTAGCCTTCTGCAGCCTCTCTGCCATTGTTTCAACAAGGTCTTGGGATACTGAAATAGATAAAGCAATCACTTTTGAAAAAGAACTGTATTCAAGATTTCACATTATACACTCGCCTACATTATAACAACAAAGACAAATTTAAAATTCAATTTTTCTTAATAACTAGGTATAAAGATTGACATACAACGTAAGCACAAAATTAATAAAGTGTTGTTTACCCGTATGAAGTGTTACTACTCCTTTAACACTCTTTACATTAAAAATAAATAAAATCAACTCAATTTAATCCTTTCCAGAGCCAATTTGTCAAGTAGTTTAATTGGTTTCTTTGATAAAACAATTAATTGGTGTAAAAATATTTTTTTCCTTAAAAGTATCGTTTGAAGACAAGAAGATCGCAGGCAGATATTTTGGTCAACGATGCAGTGTCTGTAACTTAACCAAAGTACCGGGTATGCCATGCTCCCACCATCAGGTCTATAGTGGTTTGGTGGATGGATGGATACCAGGGACTGGAGGAGTTTCCTCCTGAGCAGCACTGTACAGCTTATTGTACTATACCTATTTTTGGGGGAGACTCACAACACAAAGTGAACTTGAGCACCCGTTGTACCAGTGTTCTTCAATCGAAGAAACTCATTTTTGAAGGGGGTTGGGACCAGGTTCAGGGTCGCTGGGATCCGGTCCCGCCCCCTCCATTGATGAATGTCGTGTCAATTTCTATTAATTGCGGCCACTGGTCCCCTTAGGTGTCAGAAAAATTCCAGAGGCGATGGTGGGGATCGAATCCACGACCGCGAGGTCTACTAGCCGAGAGTCTGACACCTTAACCACTCAGCTACCCCCCCCCCATAATGGTTTAGTACCACTGGAAGTCTCAATCAAAGGGAAGGTAATGATCAACTGCAATGTATGACAGCTTCCTTGCAGCTACTCAACTCGAAAATGATCTGTAATGTAAGGGTGAGTATCAGAAGGGTTTGTGATAAAGCTTAGTCTCTAGGTGTGCACTATGCACGTGAAAGGCAACTATTAGAAATCAGATCTCGCTTGGACACTTGAACAATGGTAGGAGGAGGGGCTGTTCTCTTTACAGTTGAGTGCCGGTTGGGTTTGTCAGACGATGAAACTGGAAGAAACGTTTGATGGTGGAAATTCTTCTTTACTTTCCCTCTTTCCCTTCGATGTGAAGCAAGCAAACTAATAATTTAGTTCTTGCATTCTTCGACTTCTCACCCCATGCATCATTTTTCAGATTCTTTTTGAAATAATCCGGGTTTTTAGGATTCCAAATTTTTGGTTTTCCTTGGTATAAACCAATAAGTTCAAGTGACTGTTCATCACTCCACATCATGAATGTCCATGGCTCAAATCCATCGGGTGTCAGTTTATTGTGCGAACACAAAGGCACTCGCACTTCTCGTTTGGACGGCGTTCTTGGCAGTTGTATAGTGTGGACGTTCATGATGTGGAGTGATGAACAGTCCTTCAACTTATTTGTTTATACTAAGGAAAACTGGAAATTTAGAATCCTAAAAACCCGTATTATTTCAAAAAGAATCTGAAAAACGATGCATGGGGTGAAATTGCCCTTTCATTGGGAAGAGAAGTCGAAGAATGCAAGAACAAAATTATTAGCTTGCTTGCTGCTTGCATCGAAGGGAAAGAGGGAAAGTAAAGAAGGGTTTCCACCATCAAACGTTTCTTCCAGGCTTCACCGCATAATAAATACGTACAAATAAAAGCAGCACCAGCTATCACGACCTTCCTATTCGGCATGTTCGTAGCAACAGAGTGGAACAGCCCCCTTTTCAAGATTCGCATTGAGATCGTTTGCTGTTCACACTGTTCACTCTAAATTACATGTAATCTTGCATTACACGTTACACCTGTCTGGACCCGCCTTTAAACCATGAAAGAGTCAATAAACGGTCGAATAGTATAGGCCAGGAATGCGTCCGGGTTTGTATCGAACTGATTATCATCATTATCTTTGACTACACAATTGAAGGAATTTACAACCAGACTCTCAATATGAATTGTAAGAGTGAATGGTGATCCACCACCAACACGACTTTCCAACGAGAAGCTGGTTTTTAATGCTACTCAATTATCAACATGCAAAAAGCGTGAATTATAACACAATTAATATTATATTAATAAATACTGCAAGAAATTAATTATAAAGTAGTGATTGATTAGTAATTATATTTTAATTATTACAAATTAAAATTAAGAAAATGTATTAATGATATATTAATAATTTAATGATAAAATTATATAATAAAAATTAATTAATTAATTTCATTAATTTGTATGATTAATATTGTTTAGGTACATGGTTAACATAGGAGCAATGAAGGAAATAGTAATTATCACTGAACATCAAAAATACATTTTTAAATTTGAAAAAGTTCTTAACAATAACGATTGTAAAGAAATAAAGAGAAATCCAACCTTAAAATAAAAAACTGAACTTCAAAAAACCATAAAAAAATAGTGACTTTTTATTCTCAAATGACCAATGTGCAGTTAAAAAACTAATACCAATGAACCCGAAACTCTCAATGTTATACAGTAGGGTCAAAATTTACAGGGAAAACAAACCTACAAGATCGATTAATTAAATAATAAAGCACACCAATTTCAAACCTACATTCGGTATTAACAATCCTTTAGAATTGATAAAACAATTGAAGAACTTCAATATATCTAACAACTATGTTTTAATGTTATTTGATGTTACCAATTAATTCACCAATAACTCTGTTAAACAATGTACAAAACTTACAAAACAAGAACTTGCAGAGAATCCTATTAAAAAATTTGTAATATATATCTGATATAATACACCTCTTAAATATATGCCTAAAATCTAATTATTCTAAATTCAATAATAACTTTTACAAAATGAACCCTGGAGTGTCCATTATCCCCACTTTGGGCTGAAATATTCAAGGATAGCTTTGAAAAAAGTCTTTTCAAATCAAATAACAAATTAATTAAATGTGTAGAGATTAGTGACCGTTAACAGATAATTATTCAGATATTGTGAGATGCGGTCTGGTGTGATGTAGGTATCAGAAAAACATGATAAAGAAAATGTTTTTCTGATACCTACATTGCATCAGACCGCATCTCACGATATCTGAAAAATTAATTAAATCTGTCCTGTTTTGGAAACGCTATATAGTCAATATTTTATGTATTTGGCTGGGAACACTAGAGGTTCTAAGAGAATTATTCCAATTAATTAATTATTTACACTCTAGTATAAATTTTACATTGGAAATAAATAAAGATGGTTGTTTAACTTTTTAGAACAGGTAACCTAATTCAAAAAGACATATATAGAAAACCTACAACTAAATTCACTATAATACCACCATCACTCATGAATCCAAAAAGCTGTTGGATTCATTTGGCTCATAGACCATACATTGAAACCCCACAACATCTGCTAATTATAATTTTTTTTTCAAACAATGAAAATCTTAGCTAAAAACAACGGATACCAATTAATATCTCTCAATAGGTTGCTAGTAAAAATAATTTTTAAAAATTACTTTAATAGAAGCAACAATCAAACTCAGCCACCCGTACAAAAATGAATTATTAGGTTTTCATTATTTCCCATACATGTGAACTGTCAGAAAAAGAAGGTACAATTCTTAAACAAGAAGGTTTTAGTTTAGCTTTCAGAGGTATATGTTCACTTATAAACATCCTCTCAAAACCTAAAGGCAAGGATGACAGGTTTTTATCATTAATTTATTATTTTAATTTATTACTTATTATTATTATTTACATTAATTTATTACTTTCTTTCTTATAGTATTAATTATTAACAGTAATGTAATATTTATTATTTATGTTATAATTCCCACTTTTCACATATTAAAATTGAGCAGCATTATAAACCAGCTTCTCATTAGAACGTTGTGTTGGCAGGTTCATTCTTTCAATTTATGGCAGGATATGTGCTTGTAAATTTTTGTGAACCTGATGGTCTATAAGGCTTGACATATGGATTGTGGAAAGCAACTGACGGTGAGTAGGAACTATCATTTCATAAAGTAACAATCTGGTTTCTAATAATATTTCTATTTTATTGAGTTGTTTTATGACTTACAGGGAGCTTTGGTAACATCCACGCGATCGGTGTCTTTAACAGGGATTTCATATGGGCTGGGGTCAAGCGATGGCCTGATCATTGCACTGCTGCTACGCTGAATTTTACTGCTGGCTCGGGCGATGTCACGCTCTGACCCACTCCTCCCCAAACCTGACCTTCTAGGGCCACTGAAACAACAAAATCAAATGTAAAGTGGATTTTTTTAAAAGGGATTTGAATCAAATTTTTACTTTGATCGGTCTAAATTCACACTTTTGGGTCTCGGTGGTGGCGTCGGCTTCGAAGAAGGTGTCGGAGCTTGGTTTTCCTCAGAACTAGAATCCTCTGTATTTCCAGCTTGATTTAAAGTGACTATAATACATTGATAAGGTGTTATATAAATGTACAGAATTTATGAACAAAAATTTACAATTTTGTGACTTTTCATAAACTAAATCAAATGCAACAGTTACATGCGAAATATTGTTGGGAAAAAAATTGTAAAGATTTCATGCTGGAGATGATAAATGACTAATGATAACATTTATTAAAAATTACAAACATTGAGATAATTAAGAAACTCTTTACTTACAATAACAGAACAAAGTTTTATAATTTGACTTTCTCATTACTTTTAATAAGTTAAATAAATTCTAATAAATAAAAAATAAAATATACGAACTGCTTGAATATGCTCCAGACAAACCTCTGCGCCTCGCTTCCATCCGTGACTTGCTTGTACTGTTGCTGGCCACTTTGTTCTGGGAGGATATCGTTGGGCGCATGATCCTAAGAGAGACGAGGCTCCGCTGTCCTGCCGCTTGGCTGATATCGCTTTCCGAATCGCTCTAAACGAGATAAATGTTAAGGGGAAAATTCCAAATTACAATGGGCAATCAGTTTTACCTGGTTCAAAACTCCGACCGAACTGCTTCTCATCATCAGTGAACTTTTTGTATTCGTGTGCCTAGTCGAGCAGGATAGATTTTTCACAGGGCTGTGTGGTTTATTAACAAGTACTGCAAGGAATAAGGTTTTCTTTAAAAAAAAAAAAAAAAAAAAAAAAAAGTCCATCCAATATTAGGTATGTCAACAAGATTATTTCAATTTTTGTCATTTCTTCCATTCAAACAATTTGGAGTAAACTAATTTACTTAAGAATTTAAATTGTTTCTGAACTACTCTCACTGCGTACAGTTTCAAAAGCAAAATTGATTCCTTTGACACATAAAAATCTACATCACAATCAACAAGTCATACATTTATTTCTTGCAACTTTTTTTTATTTCTCCTTTGGAACACTTGAAAAACGAAGAAAAACAACTAAAAAACTAGAAAATAGTTAACAATTGAATAACAAAAATATCAAACACAACATAAATTTACCATGCACATTTAGAATTGCCTATACATTACAAACTAAAAAAAAAAATTAATTAAAAAAAGCAAAAAATATATACCAATATATGAAATTTACGATCATTTTATATATATATATA
>CM077102.1:35396167-35468217 GCA_039619505.1 Cimex hemipterus
CCGTTGAAATGTGGAAGATCACTCAGGTTGTTCAAGCCGGGATCTTTGACAGGCGAACCAAGAAGTTGACTTTTAAAAGAATTTTGCAACAAACTGATCTTGTCACTTTTCTTCCTAACTATCACCGTGTGAATGATCTTATTGCACTTTGTCTGCGAGTTTTTGTTGCCTGTTGGGTACAATTTGGGTTTTGGCGGCTTATGCGCAACGATTGGATGTGATGCTTGTGAATTTGTCTTTTTTTGATCCTCTCTGTATTGGTGTTTTTTCAAAAGGGCTTCGGGCAATGTTGGCTTGAGGGGTCCGTTTCCGATGGGGATGAAAAACGATTCATTTCTATTCTTCGTTTCTTCAGTCTTTTCCTTTACAGGCCACTCTTCAATGTTGTGAGCAAAAGGTGTTTCTGGACGGCTTTTGGAAGTATGTGAATGGGCGTTCTGTAGTTTCGAAGTTGTGTCTTGGAGGCTTCTCGTTCTGACTACAGACTGCTTCTGAGGTATTTCATCTAAATCTTCAGGGAGTTCCTTTACATCTCCAGTATCAGTCAAAATGCTTTCAGTGCTGTGAAAGACTTCTCGGTTACTAAATAAAAATTGATATTCACTCTCATCAGTCAATATGCTCTCTGTGCTTCTACAGGTACTTCTACGGAGGAAAAAGCTTGCACTGCTGTGCCTCTCCCATCCCTCATTATTATCATCGGCTAGTATGTTTTCTTCACTGTGAAATTTAGTTTTCTCAAACCGAGTGTCGTTCTTGAATCCTATAGAACTTGATGATCTTTCGAGTATCTGGTACTCACTCATACACCTTCGAGGCTTAGTCCTGAATTGATCCTCCTCTTCGAGTGAGTCAGAACTGTACTCGCTCAAATCGGATTTGTCCTCAAGATAAATCCCGCATTTTTTACCGACTTCGCTGAGATTGTCGACTGACTTAGATTCTCTACCAACATCTACTTCTTTCTCATTAATATTTACATAAAAACAACACGAGTAACGCTTGAAGCAGTTAGCCTTCTGAGCCACAAACCTCATATTGATATCGGGTTCACAGAAAGACTTTGTCGGAGAAATACTATCATTAATCGGAGACCCCGTTAGGGATGCATCCATCGACTTGCATCCGGATTTGTATGGGGAGACAGAGAGCTGAGAAAGGTTCAGGCTCACTGGGCGTTGGTTAGTTGAATTGTTAGTTCGTGGTTTTCGTGTAAACGTGCTGCTATCAATTTCATTACCTTGCTGGACTGTTCGGTGCCTCGGGACAGGTTTCGGTCGAGAATCGTTGTAAATCCCATGCATGCTTAAATCCTGAATACTCTGACTTGTTTTAAGAGTGGAACGATAACCAACCTGAAATTTATTTTATAAACAATAATTAAATTATTTAAATCGGTTAAACAAAATTAGAAAAAATAGACTTACACTCTGTAATTGCCGCCTAGTTTCTTGGATGCGTCTTTGCAGCTCTTCTCGTTTACTTACAGCTCCAATATCATTTTTAGTGTGTTTAGCAGCTTGAATCACATTTGAATTTCTAGTACTTCCAGACTGGCTGCCATGATGCTGAGACGAAAGACTTCTCTTCCCTGAAATTATAGCCATAATGACAATTATTCAAACAGAAATTATACAACTATGAAAAATAAAAATGTCAGAAAGCGCACCTTTGGTTGTTGGAGATGAGGCATCTTCTGCACCACTTAATGATTCAAAAGTATTCTTCAAGAACTTCTCTCGGTGGGCGATGACGTCAAGAGCATCAGTGCTGAATGAAATAAAAGTTTAGTAGTTGAAACATGTGAAATGAAATTAAACTTGCCTAATAGAGTGCATGTTGTGGTCAGAGGTAGGTGTGGTAGCATGGTCTTCATCATCACTCTGGCTTCCAGACATAGACCGACTCGCACTTGACATTTCGCTCGTGACCATAAGCAGATCTGGCCTTTTTGACTTTTTCATAGATTTTCTCAATTCTGTTGAGTCTATGTTTGTGATAGGGAACTCCCGGTTGGGTTCATCATGCTGAGGGATGTAAAGCGGCCTCCGGTTGTCACTCGATTCTCCTTCTGAATAATCCTCAACATCCCCATCATGCTCTGTACTTTCTATGTCCTAAAAAATATACAAAATATATAAAACAGTTTTGTTCAATGCTAAGTGAGAACAAACCTCATATTTAAAGCTTCCTAAAGAGCTATCATCTGTGTGATGTTTATTAAAATGACTATCACCTACTTCTGTCCCTCTGATAAGAGTAATTTTACCTCCAATTGCATGCTGGAACAAAAAAATGTCCCCATTTAAAACAAGCCATGAGTGGGGTAATTTTAGTGAATACAAATTCAAGAAAAATTCTTCACCGGTTTACTATTGTGATCCAAAATTTCTTGTATGCTTTCTGGGCAATGGAGAAAATCGATACTCGTATCACGGCTTACCTGCAATTAATTTGTTGTAGCTTTGTTTCAGCTTTTCTCAACATTCACAATATTGTGCAGAATGCCCATGCGTGAAGAGAAAACGATGCAGAAGAGGAAGCAATCACTAATTTATCAAAGGAAAAATGCCCCCATAAAGCTATTCTTTCTAAAATAACAATCTACAAACCCTGACATACAACAGAGGTTTATAGCTATACATGTATAAAGAGCCAACAAATAAAGCCAACACCAATGAGAATTAATAAAGCCCAGGAGAGATTTTCTGATGTAAGAAACCTGAACAGAAAACAATTCTACTTCTAAAAACAATGTACATTAATGAGAAATGCTACCACACCACAACCACGTACTATGCCCAATGAGATTTTAATGCCTGTATGAACTGTTTATCCTGCTACTTCACTGACATAATTACTTTCTACTACTTAATATAAAGTTTATTAAATTTTGATTTTTACAATAAATAATTATAAAATTTATCATTTATTTGAACATAAAACATTTTGATCTAACACACAAGTTTATGGTATTTATTTGGAAAAAAAAACCTGTAAAATACCATAAAAAACACGGAAAAAATATTTGAAAATTATTCCAGAAAAAACGAAATGTGTAATTAATCTCCAGAGGCATGCAAAGTGTCGAGTCTATATTTACTATAGAATAGTTACATTCTAAAGTTGCTAGATAAGAAGCGAGAAGAAATAAATAGTTACAACATATTATTAAAGAAACCTGTCGTGAAATACCTTTGACACAACTGTTGTTTCTCTTTTATGGTTTGAGAGGAGAGACCGGCCTGTTTCGGCTCCACTGTCGACAGAGCTGTCTTCTTTACTTCCATCTGAATCGAGTTTTTTGTCTGTTAATAAACATGGAGTTATTTATATTTAAGCGATTTTGTTTTTCCAAAGTTAGTACCTCCGGTAGCGAAAGGGATCATTTCACTGTCATATATTGATTTGATCGTGATTCCTGTGTGATCGATTCTGTGGGCCCATTTACCCTTGGGACCAGAAACTCTAACACCCCTGCTCTCGATTTCACCACCTTCAATTTCCTTCTTGGCCCAGACGGGCAACTGGCCAATACTGTCCAAAACCAAAATTAAGCTTATAAAGATAGCTAATTTAAATTAAAAAAAAAAAGAAATTCAAAGTGATACCTATAGTCTGTTGAGTTTGCATTGGGATCAAAAACTCCCAGAGGAGACGGAGCAAAATCATCATTATCTAGGTGAATTCCATTACTGATTTTCACAGGCTTCCTTTGAAAAAACATTAATTTTTTATTATTTTGTTTGTACCCTATAATATTTGTATATATTACAAATGTAATGGCAAAACATTTTTTCACATGTTTACAGCGCTAACATTAATGCCAGCTCTACACCTGAAGCACCAGCCAATGCGTAAGGATTAAGGGACAAGGAGGTCTCAAGGCCATCGAGGAGTTCTTGGGTTGGAGATGGGCAGAGAGTACTTGAGCAGTATGTTTAGGATGGATCAAGAGGTTAATGTGAAACTTGGAATCGGGAACAGATCAAGTTTGTTGACAAAAAGAATGTTTAAGTCATTATGTGTTTAAGTGATGTTAGTGGCTTTGAGATTTAGTCCGAAGAATTTTGATTGGAAACATTGGATGCACTGGATCTTGTTAGATGGCTATTCATAACCCCAAATTTCCATTCTGTATGTTCACAGTGGTTGTAGAAAAGTCTTGTATAAGTTTAATTTAGTAATTTGCTGTCTCTTAAGCCTTGAGTGCGAATTCCATGCCATCTGCTGTCCATATATACTTTAAAGTTTGACTTGAATGGGAGAGTAAATACATCAAAATTATTTACTTGTTTCTAGCAGCTTGTTGAGATAACCGAGCCTGCATGGTTACCACCATGTCATGAGGCACCGTCCAGATCAAAACGCAACCATCACCTGAGGCAGAGATGAGTCGAGAGCAATCCTGGCTGAACCTTAAACCCGTGACTAGCTCGGAATGTCCTGACATGGTGGCCATACACTCGCCACTGTAATAGTCATAGATGCATAATGTCTTATCAGTGCATGAAGTTGCGACATAAATTCCACTCTGATCGAATGCAACCTTGAACAATAAAATTGTTTTTCAACACATTTTTCTATCAAAGATTTTTACTTTAGAGGCAATTTTGTAGTACCTTTATAAGAGATCCTTCCTCGCCAATAGATCCCTTGAAAGTCTTGGTGTGTTTCCCACTGGAGACATTGTAGACACGAATGTTTCTGTCTTGGCAGGCTGTAATAACATGTTTGTGCGAAACATCAACTTCCATGTCGTAGAGGGTCGTCTTACCAGCAGCATTATAAACTCTGTTGAACTGCATTTGACCGTCTGGTCCCTACAAGCCAAAATATTAACAAACCTGCAAATTTAATACAAAAATAAATGACTTACAGGCTGCAACTGGCGAAATATAATAGATTTATCAGCACCGCACGAAACCATCTGGAGGTTAGGCTGTGTGTTAAGGAATCTGACGGCCGTTATGGAAGAAGAATGATCATCCAACGTTTGCAAGAAATTGTAATCTTCATTTACATCAAAAACATGGACTAGTCTATCTCTCGAAGCAGAAGCCAGAAGCTTCTTTCCATCCACTTGGCGGTTGTATTCTAATGTCAGGACTTCAGCATCATGAGCTTCGATAAGGCACAGCTCCTCTAATGTCACAACATCGTGAACTCTGAAAAAATTTATTATGAAATGATTAAGAAAAGCACTTATAAAAATAAATTGACTATTACCGTATATTCCCGGCCCGATCACCACTTGCGAGGTGTTTTCCATCTGGGCTAATTCTCAAGGATCGCACACCATTTTTGCCATCATAAGCAGCAGGATTATCAGTCTTTTCCCCTCCTATCAATTCCATATCTTTTAAACAGTTTAATTCTGGATCAATGTACAAAACCTTAATCAATTCCTAAAAATTCCGATGAAAACACGTGTTAAAAGTTAAAAAAAGAATAAAGAAACCTTATTAAAACGAAAGTACGAACTTTGCTGTAAATATTTCGTTGATATGCACTACCCGCCTGCGTTTTATGCTGTGAGTCGACATTCCAAATTCTAATTGTATCATCACTGGAACAAGTGACAAAAGAACCAGGAGGAACGTGCGGCAGGCTTCCTTCTGGGAACATTTCAACACCCCATATGCAAGCCGAATGGTAAAGGTATGAATGAGATTTCCCAACCTGTAAAATTTACAACTAGTTATTAAAGTAAAAGTTTTCAAATAAACAATAAGAAAATCAAAAGAAAAACGATATAGTAGTACACTAATAGTACTTTTGAAATCCATACATACATATGGAATGATGCTTTGAACTGTATTTAAAGTTTAATACATATTAACTTTGAAAATAGTATTTCGAAGACTAAATGTTTAGTTTGTAATCAACTAAATAATTAATAACATATTAAAAAGTAGTAAATATTCTAGTTTACAGCAAAAGCAAACACAAGTGTTATTGTCGAATAAATTAAAAACGTCAAGCTGGTAAATATTTACCCTTTTTATATCTCGAACATCCCAGATGTAAAGGCTGTGATCGTTATAAACACATGTAAGTTTTGAATTTCTTTCATCGTAGCTAACTGCGATTGCATCGGGATACTTTGCTTTTTGAGGATGAGTCGCCATATGTCTGTTTTAAAAAGTAATATCAGTTTAGAACAGAAAATCATAATTTTTAAAATATAAATAATTACTTTAAATCTAGAAAGTTTTTTTAAATTAAACAAATCATTTATTTTTACGCCATATATTTTAATTACTAATACATTTTGGGCCACATCCCTAGTCCATTTTCGGAGCTTACTATGGAACTACTTTTCTGGAGTTTTATTTAGCTAATAGTGAGCTCTGAAGAGGTTCCAGGGACATGGCCTGAAATACATTAGCAATTGAAATATATGGCATCAAAAATGTGTTTAGTTAAAAAATAACCGATTTTCTAGATTTAAAATATTTTTACCACCATATTAAATTGAAATTAATATATATAAAAAAACTTACGTTATATCTAGACCTTGAGCAACATCGACACCCAGGTAATGAGTACGAGGTAAGGTAGTTATAAACTGAAGGGTGTGGGGGTTGAAACACCTAACTATTCCATCAGCGCAGCCAATGAATATTCTATCCTCACCTAGTGTCATGCAGTTAGCACTGGCTGTCTATAAATGAATTAAAATTGATCAATCATGAATGGCTATACTCAATGTGAGGCTTACCCGGAGTTCGACCCATTTATCAAGAAGACGTCTGTTGTTAAACTCACATAGAAGACCCGACCTCGTAATGGTATAGGTCGAGTCTGCCGTCTCACCCCTTCCGCATGCAACATCTACGAAATCGTTGTTCCTCTGTTCTCCGAGAATCGCTGACCTCCCCATCAATGGCACAGGTTCTTTGTACTAAGTCAAGTTCAATGTTAGTTTTTTTTCTTTTTTAAAATATTTATTTCAGTACCTTTGCCCCTCTGTGGTATTCCAAGTACCAGAATTTCACATGGCGGTTACCCACTGTTACAAAATAAGTACCGTTTTCAGCAAAGGATATAGCCTTGACTTTGGTAGACACTTTGTTTGAAGCAACTTTCAATCCGGCTCGCCAATCCCAAACATTCACAATCATGTCATGTTGAGATCCGACTGACACAACATATTTTTGAGTTGGTGAAAACGCCTAGAAACACACAATAACCATTCAAAGCTAAAATTATTCATCATAATGATAATGTCAATTTCAAATAATAACACAGTTGTTGACAAATAGTTCTAATTGTTTGCTCTGATTAAGAATCACCAAAAGTATGATTTAAAAAAATTATTATATGTTTATTAAAAGTAATAAATCCTTAGTAAAATATTAAGGATGAGAGCAAAGGTTTAACAAAATATTCAATAAATACAAATGCTAATATGTATATAAGTTTTTGTAACAAGCAACCTACAAGTGGCAGCAAATAATAACATAATACTATGAGATTTCTTCATTAGTACAATACAATTTCCAACATGAATGATAATTCCAAACTCAAGCACAGCTTAGGTTCTATGAGTACTTTTAAGGCCGAGAAAACCAACAGCTAGTTTAACCCTTGCTGCTCCCAGAACCACAAATCACTTTGGAGTTAAAGGAACTGTTCCTTGATTAATCAAATTTTATGAACGAACTATGGAATTACAACAGTGCAATGGTATTAGTCTCCTTTTCTGCCACATAGAAAGAAATTCCAGGAGTTGGACCTTGTTTTAAGTTTTACAAGGACTGATTCACTAATTTATATTGGATTTATTGCCAAGTGAAGGTGAAGTTCCGTCATAATGTCAATTACATTTTATCAATACTGCAAGGGCAGAAGATGTGCATTTAGGATGTCCGGGGGGGGGAACTGGACCACACAGTTTTAACGGCCTTTGGTGTCATTTTTGGCTGAAACAATGCAAGATGAAAGTTTTAACGTGAACTTCCATGATTTAAGACATCATTGTGATCCTACTTGGAACTTACTGATCTATACCTGTGGTAAGATAAGATGGGACTCTAAAATAACCCAAAACATGGGAGAAAAAAAAACATTGTAACATCTTTTTTACAGTTTGCTTTTTTTCGCAATTCATTTCCCACATTCATAAATTGTACCATTCTATAATTCAGACTATAGATTAGGGCTATTGCCCCAACAGGCCACTAGTTGATCAACAGTGCCTAAAAACCATATCATGTAAAATGCCTGGAAACAACCAAACTAGAAATAATTAAGTGATACTTAATTCTCCGAATATTCACTACAGTGAAATCTGCGTTTAAACTTTTCCCCTATTTTTTAAGAAAAAAAATCCATCCCAATTAAAGGCTTATGTTTGATCCAAATATATTTTCATAATATAACAAAACAAACATTTCCATCCAACTGATTTTTTTAAATTTTTTCAATAAAAGAAAATTCTGCCCTTAATTTGCCTCATTATTTTTTATCAATAAATATTTGTTTATGCTGGACTATTAATTTGACGTAACACACTTAATCCTTAATCCAAAACAAGGATAAAGGATTTTTCAATGTTTAATTTTTACGGAATTGAAAATGTTTATTCAGTCTCATTCGAGTACTGAAACAATAAACTTATTTTTCATCTTTGTTTTCTTAATTTCAATTTTTAACCTTAAAAATCCTCTTAGTGCTTAGGATGTTGCAGGTGGTTTGACTCTTAGTGATGATGTGGCTATTGCCAAACCACTGTGGGAAGTTGTTAGCCATTTTCAATAAACTGTGTCCTACCTTAGAGGGCCCGGGGTTCTGGACACCCTAGGGTAACAACCACAGGATGATCGTTTTTTGACTTTGTGAGTTTTGTGAAACCGGCCACTTACTGTTCTCCCGGAAGTTCACAGTGCCCAAATTTCTGAATGCACTGCTCAAAGATTCAAAGAAGATTAAATCAGTACAAGCTAATGGCTTTTTGCCCTGTAAAAGGACCAGAGTGGACATGATGTGTTGGTCTTTGGGCGATTGATCTGCTGTACTTTTTGGAGATGAGTGTAGATTTGCTCTACGATCTCCACATGGGTGTGAAAGAGTGTGGGAAAGGCGAAATGAAAGGTACGGAGCCTGTAATTTTTCCCAGAGCCAATCTTTTCAACCTAGCTCAGTGATGGTGTGGGCAGGAATTTCAATGGAGAGTTGACAGAGTTGGTTGTGGAGAGTCTTTGACCTTCACTCACTAACGTTGAACAAATTTTGGAACATCACATGTTGTCTATCCTTGATGAAATCCTATTCTAATGCATGTTAATGCCCGTCCACATGTCCCTCACATAGTACAAAAGTACCTTCAACAGCTAACCTGTTCTCCATACTTGAACCCTACTGAACATTTATGGGAAAACCTCAAACGACAAATAGGAGCACATCCATTACTTCCTGATACAATCCATGATTTTAAAATGACTCTTCGTGAAGAATGGGCTAACCTCCAGCAAAGAGACATTTCCAGACTGGTAGAAAGTATGCCAAGGGGTCTTTGAGATATAATTAAGGCAAGAGGAGGGAATACACAATATTGAAATGGTAATTAAAAATCTAAAACAAATTTTATCTGCCTGTCTTGTTTTAAATCTTTTAAATTTTTTATTGCCCTTAACAATTTACTTTTTTTAACTTTTTTAGATAAAGTTCAATTATTACACATTATAAAACATGAAACTTTCATAAATGTACAAAAATATATACAAATCAAGTTATATTACAAGTGGGAGGAATTTTTTGCCTGTCAGTGTACTTACTACATGTATATAAATTTGTAATATCAGTCTAAAGCTCCAACCTATTTTACAGCTTTGCCAACTCAAATTAGTACCAATTAGTTTAGACAATAATAAATAACAAATGTAAAAACAATAATGCCAGTGGTAAAGTAATAAAAATTTATTGAGCACGAGCAGAACTGATGAAACCACGATATACAATATTAAAATACAAAAACACATGAAAATGGTTAAATAGACTTTTCAGCTCTGAGAGGAGAGTTTGGCAAAACCATTTGTTCCACAAAGAATTGTAAATATTTTTCAAGTATTTGTAGTAAATAAAGAAGTAAAACAACAAAGCATAACATTTATCTTCAAGACGTGTTGATGGTACAATATCCAGGAGACAGAATATTATTCTATTGCTGAAACAGTTTTTTCCTATACTTTGTATTATTTATTATTTCAATAAAGTATTGTTATAACATTATTATTTTAGTTTGATATTCAAAATACTTTTTATTGAATTGGCAGGTGCTGAGTTAATGATGCACAGTTGGATAGACACTATCAATATGTTGTACTTCAAAAAAAGATTTTTTTTTAATGCGATAAAACTATTTCTTCCTCACTTTGAAATTATTGTTAAGTGTAACTCTAGATTTGTGGCAGTAAGTCAATAGTCAATCGTTTTCCTAAGAGAATGGTGCCGACAGTGACACCCATTCGGTTGAAACAGAAATCTATACAATGCCTTATTACCGGAGGAAAAGAGAGAGATTGTCTTAAATTGTCCTCGAGAAATCCGGGCCGATTAAAAGTAGCATTATTCTTCCCGACAGAAGAACAAAGGCCGCCCGCGACCTCGAAAATATTTATTTCCCAGCGGGATTTTTTCGGAAATGTCTTCAAAGTGGGACGAAGACGGCCACAGACAGAGGTATTTCGACCTTCAAAATTACTATACAAAATTGGCCCAAGCTCTTTTTTCTTTGAAGGCCGAGCTGTTGGGATTCCAAAATCCCTTTCGAACGTAGCCATTCCTCGGGCACTCGAACGTAAAAAAAGTCGATTGGACGGGTTTCATCAAATTACCTGATCTCAAGAGAGATACTTTCAAAAAGCCTAGTTTCACTTTCAAGGTTCCAGTGTTTTACAAAAGGTCCATTAACATAATTTCGCGCAGTCCAGTCACGATGTGGAAAGTGGATTTTGACGTACGTCCTGCCAAATATATGTTGAACACAGCATAAACGGCACCATCATCATCACTATTAGAACACTGATTCTAAGCGTATGCGGTTACTTTACAGCCGATGGACGAGCATCGGTTACGCGTCACACTTCTTGGCTTAGTTTCCGGCGGATAGTCTTACTGACAGCCTCGAAGAATTTTTTGGCACGACTCCAGTTCAAACTCTTACTCTCAGTCTTCACTCGACAAAAGTTTTTCGACGTAGGTTCGTGGTTTTAATGAGGTCAGCCTACGAGATAATTTGCCTTGGGACATGAAGGCTTCGTAGCAACCGAGCTGAAAAGTTAGTCGTCAATTGACCAAGTAGTTCTTTCAATTAATTATTCTTTCCATGTAAGGTCCCGGATTTAGCAGAAAGTCATGGGTTCGAATACCGCTCAAGGTACAAAATTTTTTTAGCACAACTAAGTCCTTCAATAGACAAAATAATTGATTTAAATTTAGTTTTAGAAAGGCAAAAGATTTCACTTAGAAGACAATTGAACGTATAATTTATCAAATCGGTATCAGACGCGTGTAGTTATTATAGCACGTTCAGTGGTTCGTCTGTGCGCTTTAATATTAACGAAATGACACGAAACCAGGATCCGAAAATCTTGATTTGTTTGTTTTACTTGTCTTGCTCGACAGGCACCTTGCGACAACGTCTTGTTTCACCTAGTCAGTACCCTGACTAACTACTGAAAACGAACGAGTTTAAGGTAGAATGTGATGAACTTGTAGTATGATGGCTTAGTTTTCTAGTTAATTTTTCTCTCCCTAGTCTCACTGGTTTCGGCCTTTTCCTAGTTGTCCTCTTTCTCAGGTTGCGTAATATTAACTTGTGTTAATATTAACGATGTAGGTAGAATGTGAAGTGGTTGAAACATGGTCACCTACTGATAATTCTGAGCACTGAAGGCTTTGCCTGTCAAGATCTGATTTGGCATTTGTAGTATAATTATATCACTCTTCGATAATCTTAGCCATTGTATTTAGCTATCTTTGCCTGTCAAGACTCAGCCTTTCGACAGAATCCTAGCTTATGGACCCACCACCGAAGAGGATGAACAGTGCTTTATGGAAGAATCGTTTCACTGTTCGATAATCTTAGTATTCCACGTTTAGCTGGTTTGCCCGTCTTCGGTGCCTTGACTTGCCCAGCTTATAACCCTAATCCACCATTCAAGAAAACATTGCTCGATTCCAGGGATGGTTTAAAAACAAGGCTATATCAAAATTATTATAATAGTTTACTTACGAGGCAGTTGATGGAGTATTTGTGCCCGGAGAGCTCGGCGACCATCGTGTTCTCCTGTAGGTCCCAGAGCCTGAGGGATGGGCAATGGCCGCACTCGCCGGTGGCTAGGAACTTCCCATCGGACGAGAAGCCGACGCAGGTGATGGTCTTCTTCGAATTGTTCATTATGTGCGTCTGCCTCCCCCGGACCAAATCCAGCAGTACGACCGTGCATCTGCAACAGATAATTAAATATGTATCGGTAAATCTGTAATTTCTTGAAAAACGAAAGATTCAAGCTCAAGGTGAAGGATCACTGCATTATTAGGCCAAATTTAATGAAATTTTGCTAACTTATTGGCCTTTCGGTGCATTTATCTTCGGGATACGTGACCAAATGTAATGAAATTTTGTTAACTTGTTGTTAGTGTTTAATGATGATATTATCTATCTGAATTTGGAAAATATGGTAGAAAAAAAGTTACAATGTTCATATCAAACGTATTTTCTGGAAGCGCGTGTATAAGCCAAATCCCCCCCTTGTTTTGTAAGCCTCATGAAGCCAATCCTATTCAATTTTGCCAAATAGATTTTACTACTTTGTAAGTTTTACCCATACTCGCTGATTTCTACATCCCGAGGAAATTGTTTAACGAAATTAATGTAATAATTATTAAAAGCGTTTATGAAGCCGACATAAGCTTTAGATTGAAAAAAAAATATATCACAGCGAATAAATTTCAACAATTAATTATTGGTGAGATCTAAGCGTCCTCCAAACAAAAGCCAAATTGGCACTTTTCAAAAAAAATATTTAGGGTACCTGAGGTAATAACATTTTAATTTAATTTATACCAGAATGTCCGAAAGAATCTAAATTGAAAATAAAAACCAAATTAATTCGTTTGTATTACTTCATTTGTGTCTTGCAACTTTACATGACAAGCTTGAATTGAATCCGTTTAGTTTCGCCATAATGGATGATGGAACCATAAGTGAAATAAATTCAGAAATTATTGTATTAATTTTTATCCTTAAACAGGCAGGAATCTTCTCACATATTCTTTATTGATCAAATTAAGTTATTTTTGTATTGAATCATTCATAATATTAATATACCAAATACACTGCATCGTTCAAAACGAGATGAGATTGAATTAATCAGCAAACTAAAAATTGCATTGTTTTCGATTTGATGTTATTTTGCTTCGTCATATTGTCCCTTTGGATTTATGAACTTTGAACAAAAAATACAAAGCCAAATGAAATTCTTCATGCAAACCTGACTTTCCAGCTTCCTTCCTACTTCAAAACTGACTATAAATATCAATCTAAATTTTGGCCGACCGGCCAAGAAAACTAAATTTGCGGAAGTTGGGTCGAGCACGAATCGCTCCATGATTTCCTCGCTAGGTGCAAACTTTCCCAATGTATTTTGTTTAGCGCATCGAACCGGAAATGCTCAACTTTTACCTCGTTTAGAGATACATTTACACAATGTTAAATCTTATACTTACCACGGCACAATTTAGTCGTGAAAAGTAATAACTTCTTAAGTTCTTCTGCTGTGCTTCTCGATCGGCCTTCTCACACTTCACATTGTACAAGTATAGAGAGGAGACCGACAAAGACAAATGAAGAAATTGAAGTCAAGCAAGCTTTCGGCCTATGTATGCCTCCTTCAGGGCTACAATGCATTTCTTAAGTTCAAATAAACTCAAATAAAGTAGCAAAAAATTTTTATATAGTCTCCGTGTGGACTTCAGAGATTAAACAAGTATTCCTGGCAAGTCAAGTTATACATTGTAGGCCTGATGAAGAAATTGTCTTTGTTTGGCCTATTCCCCGATATTACAACACATAATAATAACTTGATTACAAAGTTTCTTTTGTTATTTTATTTTTGTAAGTTGGCTGGCTTCAAACCGATTAGCCACCGATTAGTTTGTAGGTATTAAAAGTTTTATTTATTGTTAATGTAGTAATCATTGCTATTTTTGCCTCTTACCAGAGAAATTAAAAATGAAATTTATAATTTTCCTAGCGTTAAACATTTTACTGTGCTTTTTTGGTTGACTTTCTCCAAAGAAAAAATTCCAAAAATGAAAAAATTATGGGAGACAAATTCGATAGTTTAAATTAAAAGGGGGCAAGTTTTTTTTTAAATTTAAAGTTGCCCAATAAATAAATGGGCGTGTTCAGTTGCTCTTTATGGCGGCGATTGAAATGATCTTGTTTACCAAATTAGCACACCAAATCAGTTTTATTAGCACTCATTTAAAGTGAATTAAAAACAGGGTCACCCTAAAAACAAAAAACAAATGTAAAATACGCATATCCAATTTCCAGCCAAACTCGTTATTTTTACCAATTTGGCAAAGTAATCGAAAAAGAAGCAAAAAAATACACATCAAGAGGGAATAACTTCAACGTTAATAAGTTTAATCGAAGACTTCAACTGATCAACACAGATAAGCAGAACAAAAAAAATATATCGAGACAACCAGAATCGGATTGTTACGGCAGAACAATCGACTATTCATCAGTTTACACCCAAGGGCCAGAAAGTTTCATTAATTAAATTATTCTCCCTTTATGTTTACACTTCCTAATCAGTTTGTTTGTTTAGTTCTCTGCACTTTGCTGAGGCATTCCAAAGACAAAATTCAACAGGTTTTTAAGACAATTTTTTGGTGTTCCTATCCTTCTTCTTAGAAACACTGAAGCCGTCTACCACTTATTATTCGTCATTATTGGTAACCTCGAATCAGATTGGTAGTCATAACAAAGTCATCGAAATAACCATTTTAATTCAAATGAGAGTATGTTACAAGAAAAATTCCAAATTATGTAAAATAAGAATAAACATGGTTTTACAGAATTCAGCCAGTTTAAATGAAATGCGATAATATTGTTGTTTTGGCAATTGGATCTTTTAACATTTTAAAGGCATAAACCCACTAAGGGTCATAGCTGCCTTAAAGCATCAACCAATGCAGCCCCCCCACCGCACGAACCAGAGGGGCCACGGCTCCAGGAAGGAGGAGGCCCGGAGCCACACCGCAGAAGGACGAGCACTATATAAACAGCGTGATGTTATCACTGAAGCTGAACTAGTGTTGTTTCGGCTCCTCCAGAAGGATGTGCATGGGCTGTGGACATCCACATCCTTCAAGAGCCGGGGTATTCTTTTTCACCCATACGCAAAGCGCCCGAACCTCCGCCGCGCTCGACCCCCAGCAGCCACCCCCAGGGACCAAGCCCCCCGCCCACACGGACGGCAAAGGCCACACTAATTTATATCCTGTTCATTAATTCGGCAGTTTTAAGATATTGAAAAAGTTGATCTATGGTATCTGGATCGTCTTTTAGAATGTTATAGAGGGTTTGCGGATAAGAGATGTGGTGTCTGTAGGCTGAGTAGATTGGACATTTTGACTTTTAGAAAGTAAAACATTGCGAAATTTTGTTTGTTCGTTTTTTAAATATTTTGGTCGTTTCTTACTTTTCAATAAATACAGATTATTTTGCTGTATTAAGAAGTGAAGTTTTGTAAGTACACCTAATAATGTTTGATGTTACATTCTCAATATTTGTCTCTCTGTTGTTTGTTGTTGCATCTGAATTGCATTTTGCTGGTGTTTCAAATTCACAAAACAATAACGTATCGATCGTGGAATAATATCAATATTCTTAATAAAATTCAAAGGAGAGTATGTGCTAATACAACATATGAATATCAACGATACGAACATAAATGCTTTTCCAATTCAAACAATTGCAATTTCTAATTAAACTGGCTTTTGAAGTAATGATAAACAAATCACAAGGTCAATGATTACCATTTTATGTAGTTTGAATTTATAGAATATGTACAGCAGTAATTACAATTTAATACAATGTAGTCCAAAACAAAAAAAAATATCTAACATGATGACTAAATACAATCATTGATATTCATTTAATTTACATATATGGTCCTATCTGGCAATAGCAGTATGTATATTCCAAATAATGCGCTAAGTAACACTATTTATTATCCCCCTGGGGAACGCCGGGTTATAAAGTTAGTTAATTAATTAATTAAGTTAATTGATAATAAGCTTAGTTTGGATACACTGGTATTTATGATATACTGACAGATGTACGTCTGTCAGAAGTTTATCGTAAACATAATTCATCACAGTATATTGTGTAAAAAAATATAAATACAATAAAGAAAATCTTATTTATATTAAATCACCTTAAAGGTTTTTGTCAGAATTACCACTAAGCTCATATAATGAGAGATTGTTATATGATAATGCCTATGGAACAAAGTTGTAAAATTTAACAAGAATCTCTTCAAGATATTTATGCCATTTTCGGAATAATCTTTCTTCTCTAACTATTTTATGACTAAAATAAAATTATGCTGGTCGAAGCGTTTCAATCATGTGCAGATTGTAAAGAAACCTCACAGTCAAAATATTTTATATGTATTTATTATTGGTTACAGTTGTTTATTACAGCGTATATTCAAATGCGAGAAAAATACTTTATGCACAAACACAAAAATGTGTGATTAGTGACCGTTAATGGATAATTATCCAGATATCGTGAAATGCGGTCTGGTGTGATGTAGGTATCAGAAAAACATTTTCTTTATCGTGCCAACGTTTCGATCTTTTATTGAGCCCTGAAGATGATCTCGATAAAAGATCGAAACGTTGGCACGATAAAGAAAATGTTTTTCTGATACCTACATCACACCAGACCGCATCTCACGATATCTGAATAAATAAAACACAAAAATATAGATATCTAAGCGTAATTGCATCCAGAAACTTTAAAGTAGACTTGGTTGCGTAATAATTTACGATTTATCCTTATGAGGGACGCTTATTAACGAAACTATATATTTTGGAGTATAGGACCGTCCTCGACTAAAAGATTTATTACGTGATCCTTTTACTGTTTGCTGTTTAAATGGCCTTCAACTTGAATAGCAAATGGACGTTGCGCAACATTTGAAGAGGCAGGCGGACAAGAAATTTTCGCCTCGAGGGCTTATCGTCTCATTCCTTCATGTCCTCCACGAACGTGCGAAATTGTGGACGCCAGGCTCCTTTAAAACGCAGCAATTTATTTAATGTTTCTGTGAACCGCATCAATTTCTAATCCTATCCTGGCGTGTTGGGGAAGAAACGCGAAAGCGTCTTTTTGGACAATCTTTTAAAGATGGCAGACAAAATTAGAGCTGTTATTCTGCTTAAAGCTCATTTAAAAAATAAATCTTCACAATTTGCACAGAATGAAGAGAGGACATGATACGAGGTAACCAGCTCGCTAATTATTGTGGTAAGCGGCTTTCGCTTATTTAAACAGTGTGGTAAGCCTGACTAATGACCTCTCTAATATCCTGGACGGGCTGAGACGTTAGGTGAACGCATAAAATATTTAACCAGAAAAGATCTGCTCGTAAGAGGACAACTGTTTCTCTTTTAAGATTTTAAAATATAATTGGAATTCATACGAGGAAATGAAGGAAATAAAACTTATACAGATACTCCTCTCCTACCGAATTGAAACAGTAATTATCTCATATTCAAAGCGTTTGATCTAAATTATTTAATAATGATATTTTGTGTTGAAAATGGGCCGAATGAACATACCTTCGTTAATAACTTTTCAGGTTTAGCGCGATAATTAATCAACTATGCAGAGCACCCCGCAGTGGAGGACCTGCCGCTGTTGTTGACAGTCGGCCGTTTCGCAAGTGTTCCGTGTTTGAGCATGTGATTTGCCCCTAATTTCGGTATGATTGTTGAATAAAAAGATTCACGAGCACATCGCATTTCATGTTGTTTAAGTGAGCAAACTTCATGTATTTCAGCTTGACAAGGTTAACGTATACTGAGTAGGTGATGCACCTAAATACTTTTACTATCTTTTTTTTCTCGTAAGCTATAATTTATATGACCAAGGTTTGTCCGGCTGACGGACTGCTGTCCATACATTAAAGTATTTTGGAACACATTTTGAGTTTATTGTATTCCATGAAAATGAAAACTATTTATTATTCATGCATATGACCAAGATTTGGCTTAATTTCAACTTAATGTGCTTTAACAATTTAATTTCAGGTTGGGACTTGGGAGATGGTTCAACTACTTGGAATTTCTTAGAATATCTTCGAAACCACTAGAGCAAATTTAATTAAATTTTGCGAAAATGTTTAATGTCTTATGATTTTTTTCCATATGAAATTGTAATTTTTTAAAAAGTTGCGAGTATAATCCATCCATTTATTTAATTTGTTCTTTTCTTTATTATGTTATAATTAAGAATTTTATTAATTCATACGTACAAATCGACAGGCATCTAATAAAATAACTACACCATCATAATTAGATCCTGAGCAAAGAAACAATTTTGTACCTTTTCAAGAGGAGCGAGAAACTTGCTTACAATTGACATCTGGCCAAGCCTGTTCCTTTTTGTAAAGTAGATTTTCTAATATGTGAAGTTTACGCACACCTGCTATTTCTGCTATAGCCCGCCACAATAAAATTGTGTATCTATTGTCCTCATTTATGACTTATGACGGATTATAAAAAGACTGTTTTAGAGGAATGTTGGTACAATTTTTGAGTGAGACTTCAATTATTCATTTTGTGGTATTATGTATTAAAAAAAGGAGAACAGATAATTCAAATATGATAATTAAATTTTTGTTTTCCATTAAAATAATTACAATAATTTCCATTACAAACAAATTTAATCAAATCACAAAGAGTGAGATTGGAGCATTCCTTCAAACATCATATTTGCAATTCTCAAGATATTATTTAAGGTACTTCCAACCATAAAATTTCCTTGTTTCATGCCAAAATCTTCATAAAGAATTGAGGTGTAACATAAAACAATATTAAACAATCGATTTATTTTTATTTAGATATTAACAGCCTTAAATTACCACGATTGGTTGAGGAGGTCAACCTGGAACGACGGCCTACCCAATCTATATTTGAAGTTAAAGTAAATAAAACAAATTATCATAATGAATATAGATTTAATTTTTTTTGTTGAGATTATGGGCCTGTGAAGACGTATAAGTTGATGTAGGGAAGAAGAACGATAATCAGTTACACAGTTCTTTCTATAAGTCCCGATAGCCAACGGGACATGCCTTCTTGGCTTTTCACCATTGCAATTTCACAGGAGGATCGACTTTAAAGGTCGACGTGAAATCTCAAATGGTCTTGCCTTTATGTATGAGCCACGCAAGCGTCTTCGGCGGGCCCCAAGTCAAATCTCATTTTTGCTTGAGACGGTAATTTTAACGAATGTGAGTCTTTTGGAGATGTAAGTGAGCCGCGACTCTCCTATACTGCAATCACGTCTTGCGATTTTTACACTAACGTTTCAGTTTTTCCTTTGACTAGTAACTAATTAAAAACTTCCTCTTACTAAAATTGTTGGTATTTGAAATTCAAACTTTGATAATAGACTTTCGAAGGTATTTCTTTATACGATGCTACATAGTATTACTATTTGTGCAACGCTGTTAACAGTTGACTTACGCTACCAGCTTTTGGTGATTTATATTTGCAAATATACACAAAAGATAAAAAAAGGAATGCTGAAGGACAAATGGACAAACCTCTTTGCAATAATCCTAACCATCGGGTTGTTCCCAACTAATGGTAAGTCGTAAAACAGAGATCCGTGTCTTGTAGAAAACTACAACCTAGCAATCATAGCACGAAAATTTGCAGGACCTTTAGACCAATGGGGGAAAACTTGTATTTACGGAAAGGGTGACTAGGCCAAACCTTCAATGAATATCAAAACAAAGAAAAAAATTGAATTACATAAAGCAACGAAAACAGCCTTCCAGAAAAAAGATCAGATACTTGACATTGAAAAAGTAAGAAACACCAATAAAGTTATGGAATGATGTCTGTTTTGAATTTCCAAAAAGGACAAAACAAGTATCACCGAAATTAGACCAAAATTGCCTTGAAAGATTAGGAAAAAGTATCTACCACGTGTACGTGTTTCAATGTTGGTGAGGCATATCGCACGTTCATCGAATCTGAAAATAAAGACATGAACAACACCAATCACTAATTGACAACCAACGGAAAAAGGAATAAAAATGCTCAGACAAAAATGTAACAGAAATCGATTGTCGTGCAAGCTGAAAGAATCGTGGAGACGGAAGGAACAAAAAATGTCTAGAAAAAGAATGAAGACAACATAAATATCTTCCCTTGGCTCGAATAAGCTTTAAGACAATAACATTTAAAAAAATCTAATTGTACTTAGGTATTGTGA
Source organism: Cimex hemipterus (assembly GCA_039619505.1). NCBI lineage: Eukaryota > Metazoa > Arthropoda > Insecta > Hemiptera > Cimicidae > Cimex > Cimex hemipterus. The sequence continues at coordinate 35,416,710 of CM077102.1, forward strand.
GACTTCCAGTCAAGGTGGCAAGATGCCAAAACAAGTCGGACAGATCAAAATAGCGAGGATAGGACATACCAGAAAGTAACAAAATGTTTACAGTAAGTTGGTTGTATGTCATAAATGGCTTGAACGACTTTTTATCCCTTGGATACCTTCTGATAAAGTTTTGATAAGGTTGAGGGGAAACGTTTGGAAGAACCTTGGAACTATATCTAAAAGAACATCAGATTTAGTGGGATTGTAGTATAAAGAACTAAGTCTTTCAGTTTTGCCAGCAGGTATAAGGCGAAGCTTGAGCGATGTCCAGGACGACATTGGGATACTGGTTTTCAAAAAAGCGTTATTGATGTTTGTGACAGAATATTTTTTCTACATTAATAACCATATAAGACAATGATTATTTTATGTTTTTCTGCTTTTAGTAATATCATCCCACTTGTTAAATCTGTTGAGTGAGTGAGTACTGCTATCAAGTGCTTGACGAAGGTCGAATCTTAATCCTTCGATTAAAATTTAAGCAAATATATTGCCCCTCCTAAGCCCTACGTTATGTTTGAAGTTTACACGTTTGTTGAAATTATTAGAATAATAATTAAATTACTCAAACCCGAAAAGAAGATCGTCCTGCTTAAAGCAACTCTTCTTTAAGGAATCCATCCTTTTTATTACTCTTGTAGCTTATTATTTACACCAAAAATGTGTTCGTCGCAAAATCAGATAATCAGTTTGCATAATTGAGTTAACTGTGAAGCAGTGTTAAACCAGTTTTGCCGGGCTGGTAGGACGAGCGTGTAAGCGGATTTTCTAGTTAAAAGAGTCACGCTCGTCTGTTTTTTACCTGGTGCCTTCCCGATCTCAACCTTGACACTGCCCACGTCAACATCCCAGGCAACACGTCCTACCTCATCCCATTTATTAAGAAGATCGGCACGATCGTCATCTCACTTCTCCCTCTACCTGCACACCCATTATAAACGATTAATGAGCTCCTGTCTTACATAATCGCACGTATTGAAGAAGCTCTCGATTAATAAAACTACGCATTCGATAATGACCTTTGTAGATCTAACCTTGTTAACCTAGACGGTCCGACTTCTTGATTCAGGAACGGTTTGTGAATCTCGTGACCGTCTGATAACACCCATATCCGTTGATAACAGGCAGGTTGTAGTTAGTCCTTTAATTTTCATTGGTTGAAAGTCGTGAAGATTAAGTCGTGACATATTGTACTTTCGACCTAGATTTCTGGGCTCCTTGAATCATGCCGGCCGCTGCGGCATTACACTGAAATTAATACGAGGACCTTTCTTCTTTCAAATTGCGACCCGACGCTTGAGGGATTAAACAGCGAGGGAGGGTTATTAGAAACCCATGGGAAAAGAAAACGGGCCTTTCTTTTTCATCAGACCCAATCGAAGTAGATTCCCTATTGGAGTTTCAATTCTAAGGATGCAGGTTAGAAAAAGAGGTCCCTCTGCGAAAGAAAACTTATTTGTTAGTAATAAAGAAATCCAACCAATAGAATTACTTCAATAACATTGCTAAAACAGATTAGGAAAACAGAAGGGGCTGACTTTTACGCTACCTTGTATTTCAAGACTTCAAACTAGACATATTGCACAATTGCAAACACGTAAAGCACGATTTTGGCGGAAACAAGCATTCAAAGTATCTACAGTGAAGCAACGTTCTCGTTCCCGTGAATGGGTAATTGTATAGTACTAGTAAAATTAAGCATCGATAAACCAACCACGATTCTTCGTTCATAGTTTGTCGCAAAATTATTAAATCACTTTCAAAAAATCCATATGCATGTTGTTTTGTTCATGATAAAGGGTGTACAAATCATCACCCTGGAAAAAGGAATCTTTAGAGATGCCAAGTCTGGTTGGTGGATAAGTTGGTGGTCTGAATTATTAATTGCTGTGGTAGAAATCATCCACTTCACCTTCAACATTTATTATTAAATTTATGATTTAACAACTTAGTTACCTTTACTATTTATTAAATTATGCATGTTTGATTGACTTAATGGAGTATTTGTGGCCATTTGGAGGATGCATTGCTATTTTATGTTTTTGTACACCCGCAATACCAACATTACGACCTAGGCTGCCGGTACTGTACTTTTGTCTTCTAGCTCGTATCCTCCAACACCCAAAAACACCTAGAGCTTATCGAAGACTGGTTCAATAAGTGGCGGGCAAGAACGAATGAAGAAAAATGTACTTAGTGGACATTCGCATTGAAAAAACAGTTGTCCTCAACTGTACCCATATTCTTATGGCAAAAAATTGCTTTACTATTTTTTTTATAGAGGATGGAGAGGAAAAGGTTGGTAGTAATTTAAAACATCGGGCTTATCCTGAGACTTGTAAAGTAGGCGTGTTGAGTGACATGACAGCATTGATTATTCTGCGAAGGATGTTCGATTGTACGGTGAGGAATGATCGGATAACGGAAACATATGGCTGACCCATTTTCGTTCAAGCGATATTAAAAAGGAGCATTGTTGCTTTGGTATCTTTTATGTGAAAATGTCCTAGGTTCAGTACAAGATGTCAATAATGAATTCAAACGCATTTAAAACTAGTCGCTAGAGCCTGCTACAAAGACATGACCTATTTTGATGAATACATTGGATAAATGTACTATGAAGGAAGATAAAATGGCCATTACAGACGTAATTAATGATGCACCAGATTTAGTTGGAAAAATTGTGTTACTTTACGTTGTTACGTTTTGGAAATGTTTTACCTAGGGTTAAGATAATCCAGAATACGGTAACGTCGGTTACAAAACTAAATCAGAAACTTCGAAACTGCTATATTATATTATATACGCTCATATAAGAAATTTTCGCTCAAGGTACAGGAGAATGTATCCTTCCAAGACAAGTTTCATATTTCCTATAGGACTTCAAATCCACCCAGAGAAGATAGGGCTGGAGTGATGAAAAAATTGGGAGTCACTCTCTGAACACAGTAAATTCAAAAATCCTCTCCTTTAGCGGTTTGAAAGTAATGAAACTGCAGAATGCATCAAACGAAGCAGGAAGGGGCACTGCAGGACCTCATCTGGGAATGATCAGCAGGCTGTGAATATTATCCGAGAGAGGGGGAAGTGAGCGCGCGCGGGCGCTCGCGTGTGTGTATGAGAGAGAGAGAGAGAGAGAGAGAGAGAGAGAGAGAGAGAGAGAGAGAGAGAGAGAGAGTGGGGAGAGAGAGAGTGGGGAGAGAAAGAGAGGAAACTGCATGCAGTATACTTGCTGACTGTAGGCTCATTTTAATGACATATAACACCACATCAGTGGAAGAAATAAGTGTTGTAACCGGTTATAATAAACAGATTCCTCAAATTTTAGAGTAGGAGGTACAATAGCTTTTAAAGGCCGCAGCATAAAATAACCCTGATGCCATCAATCAAAACATCGATCAATAAAAGTACAGAGCAAACAATGTGGAACATTTGTGAAACCAACATACTGCGGCCTACAGAGATAAAATTAACGCCATGAACAACAAGGATAGTAAAGTAAATAGAAATGAAGCAGAAATATTTTCCGGAATATTTCTTATTGTTTATTAGCTTCGCAAGGATTTAATTTCCTTTGAACGATAGTAGGTAAATAGTTTACGGATACGAGGATGCCCTAGACATTCAGTTCAAGGGGACGAATCAGGAACGAATCTTAATGAGCCGACAATGGCTAACAAGCTTGCCATTCCTTCTATTTGTACACTGATAACAATTTTCGGTAACGAGTTTTCCGCCCTCCCGATGGGAAATTCATTGTCTCCTTTATAAACCATAAAGAGGAAACGGCAACAAAACGGCATCGTCTGAATAGTCTGTCCTGGTTCTTTTCTCGACTTGTCAACGACGTCTATTCATATTTGAGAGCTTATTAACCTTTTTGAAAAATGGGATCCTTATGAGAAACAGTATGAAATTTTACCATGCCAAAAGTGAATCAGAGATTTTTCCATGGCATGTTCTTTCTGATTCCCTTAACTTAAGGATAACTTTAGGCAGTTGATTCTTACTCTATGTAGTAATATTACCTGTCAACTTGAATTTTATCATTCACTATCAAACCAAGTTTTACGCAAAGTTTAAGTCAATAAAACATTAAAATAGAGGGTTCTTTGTAAGAAATGTTTTGAAGCATGACGTCTATTTTTATCTACAAACGCTACCTTTTTGTAACCGCGTCATCTTTTACCTTCCGCTTTGTAATTTTTCTTTTTCACTAGACCCGAAAAGGCTTAACTGAAACGGTTGTTAATCTTCCGTCGAGGTGAGGTAGCATGTCCCAGAGATACCGCAACAATTTTTGCTGCATCACCAAGGAAATATAAAGAATAGTCTCGTCATGGACTACACCATTTCTATCACTGGGGTAGGCAGGTTTTTCGCTCTGATAACTCATATTTAGTCTTGAAATATTTCATGTAGTTCAATGCTACCTTTTTAGTATTTCACAAAAAACTAAGATTACACTAAACCCAGTTTATGTGATTTGACGTTATTTACTGGCATGCCGTTCTATACGAATCAGACCTTGTTTTTATCCAAGAGATTTCCCCTTGCTGGGAAACAAAGGTTTTATTTTTCACTGAGGCTTACTCTAAGATAGCCTCTTTGTCATTCGGTAAAATAGCGAGCGGGTTTTCTACCAGATAAATTGAATATTATGCATGGACTATATTCCATTTCGTTGGACCAATCTCCTAGAGATCCTCGAGATTACGTTTGATTATTGCGCCAATGTAATTCTGATACCTTAAAATCCTACCGATTTTAAAAAAAGAATAATAAACTTATGACTATCCTAATCATAGGAGCGATAAGGATTTTGTTATTTTAACGCTTAGAAAACTCACCCTGCTGGATATGCGACGAGTTCGCTGTTGGGGTCAGAGTCTAGGCCTGCATTGTTGGAAACTGTTAGGCCAAGAACTCTCTCAAGTTTCACCTGAAAAATAGTAAAAACTATTAAATTCATTACACTATTAAAATACATTAAACTATTCATTTTGTATGTTCTTTTTACTAAAAATTGATTAGCTATAACTTGTTGGTTTTTTTTTATTTTATGGCCTCATGAACTAAGCATATCTAGCCAGACTGCTGTATATATTTATTCCGTTATTCGTATTTTGGGGGAAGGGTATCGTGAAAAAAGGGCCAGGGGCGACGGCGGGAATCGAACCCGCGATCGCAGGGTCTACTAGCCGAGAGTCTCTCACGCTAATCACTCGGCTATCGCGGCCCCCAACCTTGTTGGTTACAACACGTAAATTTGACCGACAAGAGCATTTACTGATGAATTTGAATTTTGACTGATGTAAACAAATTGAATCACCCAGAGGTAACGAGTGTCATTAGGTATACAATATACTAGGATATCGATCCTTATCGCGTCAAAGATGTATACGTTAGATCTTTGGTCAAGCCACCGAAGGAGCAGTTTGTGGGAATTGTGGGTCGTTTGGGCTGAAACGTAGAGAGTGGTAAAATTTATTTTCCAGCATTGGTTTTATAGTGTGATTTTTTCGCCGATATTCTCATTTCAGTTAAAGATGTATCCAAAAATATGAAGCAAATGTAAAAGATAGCACTAAATAGTCAAATAGATTTGACCTCTCATTGTATAATAGTACGAATTTTCTCGTTCTGTAAACGGATTTATAAACCATAACCATTATAGTATTCACGAAAATTGGTTTATGAAACTTAAAATAAATAAATTAAATAAAAGTCTGTCTGTATCTGTCCTAGGAGGTCTGGTTAATTTCACGTTAAAATCTTGGGCTAAGCCACTGAAAGTTCAAGTCATAGTTAATAGTTGGTGCTGAAACGTAAAAAAGGGCGTTAAGGATCTTTTGAAAGATTTGCAATTGGAGGGATTAGATTTTATAAGAGTTTGGTTTCTTAATAGATCCAGGTATCAGAAGTGCATTGCAGAAAATTGTTGTCAGCGGTACTTCTTTATTCAAGTCACATAAGCAATAGTTTATGTTTACACAGTTATATATTAGTTTATACAAGGCTTTGTTTCCTGTATTTTCAATTCATAGAGCAATAGGGATTTCATGTTAGTCGTTTGTAAACGAATAGTGTCAGGTAATACTTGCGAGGTTGTCGTGGGTTTTTATTTGGACAGGTTGAAGGACAGGTTGTACGATGTTTAAAGTTGATGTGAGTTAATGGGTGGAATTAATTAGACTTATTTCTATCCTCTATTTGCGAAACCAAAGCAAAAAGAAATATATTTGACATTTGATGACACGAGTAGGGCAGAATCAGATGACAAAATCTCAACAGAGGAGAACAAACACGTCTATAATAGTATGAGAGGAATGTCGGCAGTGTATGACGTATGCAGGAACTATTATGCCTACATTTCTAGGTTTTACTTACACTTTTTACTACTTAACGGCCTATTGCAAACATTGTAGTAATGATTAATAGCTAGTACTGACTGATGAGTTCAATAATAATAGAATATTTGTAATCTTGTAGTTCGAGACTCATCAAATAAAGTATTCTTGTGATCAAGAGGGTATCATGATGTTGAGGTCAAACTAGAGATTTAGGATTTTCTTAATAGCTTCTTCGTCTAACGGCTCTATTCTACCTATAATTTTAAAATCGCGAAAGCACACGTTGGAAAAGCATTGCATAAGTCCGAGTCTCCAAGACAGAACGGCACAGCAAATGGGAAATCACGATACGAGGTACACGGAACGAAACAGGTTCACGAAATTTGCGCAACGGCAAAATAAATGATGGCCATGTCCGGCGGAAAAGAAGAAGAATAAGAAGGAAGAAGACGCTTCTATTAAATCACGGGCTTAGTGTGCGTCAATTTTGCCAAGTGGCACGCTATGCAAGTCTACCCCTGGTTGAGAGATCGCGGAATTTTTCTTTTTTTCCCAGGGCTAAGTCGTGCAGTACTGAATGAATGAGGCATATTTTGAGACGGCCTGGCTAACTTCCAAGTGGCCCTATTTTTCTGACATGTCAAACTTTCAGAAAAGAGATTAACTATTTTTTGACATGGATATGTCTTACGGCTGGGGTCAGTCCGAAAGTGCGTGCTGCGGTTACGCGAGATTGGTGCGCAGGTGTTTTTAAAGTCGCGGCGCGATTGATTGACGCGGTTGTAATGAGCTTCCAAATAAAAACGATCCTCAAATTAGTAAATAAGCGTTCCCTGATAATTTGCGAGTGTGTTTAAATACCCATCGTAAGACAGATGTATCTGCATGCAGTGTAGATACTCGTTACATTTTTTTTATTACAGCCTGGTATCTTTCAAATGAAAATTAATTTATACAATGATAGCAATTTTAGACACTATCAAAGTATTTTTACTCACTCAAAGTGATTGTTTTCTGTGTAGATGTGCCATTATATCTCAATGGCACCCTCCACAGGACAAACAGCAATGACACATCTACACGAAAACAAACTTTGAGTGAGTACAAATATTTGGATTGAGTCGAGTCTAAAATTTCTGTCGTTGTATAAATTCATTTTTTCACATCCTACACGTATATGTGTAATTTAAAGAATGTTTATAAATCCCAGGCCCTGAAGATGATCTCAATAAAGTCGAAACGTTGGCACGATAAAGGAACTTTTTTCTAAACCTACATCACACCAGACCGCATCTCACCATCTCCAAATAATTACTAATGAACGTTTCTTTTGGCAAATCACCAAATATTTATAGTAAAAACACAAATAAAAAAATGCCCTTGACTAGTCAAGACGTTTAACTTCTACATATAATTTTGAACTTGAACGCGGTACTATACGTTGCCAACATGCTTTATTCCATCATACACTCAAACCGTTGTTTATTTGAATCAAAACGATTTCCTTCAGCGAAAACAAAAAATCACTAGTCACGACTAATAAAATACATATATGTCGGTACTTTCGCCGCACCCTAAAAATGAACCCATCCGAATTTCGATAGGGTTGACGGTTTGAAACTTTTCCCAAAGACAAATCTATGCGGTTCGGATATAAATTTCGCCCCACCATGACAATTATTTCAACAAATCGGGACGGAATGATTTGTCCTTAGACCCACTTCTCCCGTGTCTTTTTATTTTCTGCAAAATTTGCCAAATTGGTAGGAGAAACGGTAGATATTCGTTTCTCCTTGGAAGACGCTTTTATTTCTGAGCTAGGCAGTTTTGACTAGGACCGTAAATTTAAAATAAATTAAAACATCCTTCAGCAATCCCAATCGTGAATAGAACAGCATTTAAAAAATGTGGATTTCAAAGACAAAAAACTTTCTAAAAGCGCTAAAACACAATATGGGACTTGCTAATAATAAAATCCTATTACTTCCCAAGGACGTCTTCCCATAATTGAAGAATCGAATAATGGAAACGGAGAAAGTCTTTTGATTATTTACTTCCTAAAGCTGGCATCGGCTTATTGTTTTTGTCCTTGGCCTTTTAAACCCTACAGAACAATTGTAAAAATTTAAATTTTCAGCCTAAAAAATTAAGTGTCGACGTACATGCACCATAAAAGAAATTTAGCAAAAGGCCACAAAGGATTAAAAATAAATAACAAATCACTTGCTGATATCAGGCTTGAAATGTTGGAGAAAATTAAATCTGATTTATCGCTGGTGGCTCTCGTGTGAAAGTTTGTACAATGCCGAGAGATCCCCGACTGTTTCAGAAAAGTTCAACTTTGACCTAACTTCAATTTAATTTGATGTTGGAGATGGGAAAACCTGCCAGCTAAGGTTTAGATTGTTAATTAATAATTAACAATGGCGATTGTGATTTTACCTCCATCACCAGCCTGGCAATACTTATCGAAGGAATGCTTGTGACCAGGTGGAAATATTTGTAACAATTGCCCTGGAATTTTTCATGGACAATTGGTTGCTAAAAAAAATTCAGGGCGAAACCAAGTCAGTCATTCTGCGAATTTTCCGATGTTGTATTAAACTCGAGAAGATTTGCCTCCAGTTCACGACCTCACACGTTATGGCACTAGAGCGGATCTGTTAAATTTCATTTGAACCTGTAACAATTAGACTAATCGTAATTGGGAAAAGATCTCATTTGTTTTTGAGTTTCGGTTGTCTGAATACTTCGGATGTATCAATATGTAGATAGATTTTAGCAGGGGAAAAAAGTTCACGATTTTTTTAACATTTTCGAGATACATCGATGTAACTTCAGCGAGCTTACGACTACTCGAGAAAAAGGTTAAACTCTAACGTCCTTGCACCTAAGCCAGCAAAGGATCCTTGGATATCCTTGGAATAAAGTAGAACATCAAGTCATCTTTACCTAACAATTCGGTTCCGTGGTCAAGTGATAGATGCACTGTCATGCCCATCACGTCATCGATAATGCCGATACCCTGAGGTTAAACAAAACTGCTCTCTTGCTTTCCTGAGCATATCCTCCAAATCAACATTGAAACGATATAGTAACGTTGAAGCTCAATTCTCAATATTTCGAAATCGTCCAAGGCACCACTTCCTAATCTAACCTCATTTTACCTGACGTTCTCCAAAGTATCACTCCTTTACGTTACCATATTTACAAAGCTGACCTCCCATTGTGGTGGATCTGACCTAAGGGTTTTGGTGTATAACCGGGCAAACATTCCAATCTCAACAAAGTCTAATCCATTCAATCCAAAGTCGTAAGTGCAAAATTAGATGTTCCATGTTATCAAATCATCCCACTTGCAACATATGTCCGGAAACTGGCCCATTCTTTTTTTCAATATATTTCACTCTACACCTATCCTTTCTTTCCAATTTATAATCTAACAAAAATTTTCCTTAGGAGAATGAGAAGCAGGTAGTTCGTCGAGCATCTGACGGTATAAAGTCGACCGACATTCCTCATGCCATAACAGTCAATTAAGACAACTACCATTTACAGAAATGATAAATGATGCAGGACAACTTACTGGATACAGGAACTATCTTTTGGAAGGTACTACTACAGTACATTTTCTCATTTTAACTTGTTGCAGTAAATTAGCAGTTAAACTATTTGTAAATAAATAGAGAAAAAAATAGCATGTTTGCTAGAATAATATATTTCCTGAAACACTTAACTTACGCTCACAAAAATTGCGATACGGGATGGTTGAACTAACAAAACGAATAATTGTAACGTCGCTTTGCTAGTTATTTGATAAAAAACAATAATTATTCAAATATCGTGAGATGCGGTCTGGTGTGATGTAGGTATCAGAAAAACATTTTCTTTATCGTGCCAACGTTTCGATCTTTTATTGAGATCATCTTCAGGGCCTGGGATTTACAAACATAATTTACATTTAGAAAATACATATAGAATATGGAATTTATACAATGCAAAAATTATATTTTATATTCTATCAAAGTATTTCTACTCACTCAAAGTGTTTGTCTTCTGTGTAATTGTGCCATGTCGTGTTGAGAGTGCCAGTGAAATTTTACTGTTTCATGTTTATATATGTTTGATTTTGAAGTGGTGGGGAAGGAAGTGGGTATAGAAAAGACAATTTTGTATAGGTCGTCGGCTTCTTTGAGGTGAAAAGAGCCGACAAAGGGAAACAATGTGTTGGTAATGTTTCAGCCAATTTATTCATTTAGGATTATGTAGAAAGGGATAAATGGGAAAAGGAAAATTAGATTGTTGGACAATTAGACTATGCGAAAATTATTTGATGTGTGGAATGTAATGTGATGATATATGTATGTTATCTATGTTGTTTATATATCATCACATTACATTCCACACATCAAATAATTTTCGCATAGTCTAATTGTCCAACAATCTAATTTTCCTTTTCCCATTTATCCCTTTCTACATAATCCTAAATGAATAAATTGGCTGAAACATTACCATCCATATTCTATATGTATTTTCTAAATGTAAATTATGTTTGTAAATCCCAGGCCCTGAAGATGATCTCAATAAAAGATCGAAACGTTGGCACGATAAAGAAAATGTTTTTCTGATACCTACATCACACCAGACCGCATCTCACGATATTTGAATAATTATCCGTTAACGGTCACTAATCTCTACACAAAAAAACAATAATTTTATGTCCATTTATTCTCGATGTACGTCGAATCGCATTCGTTTCGACACAAACGTCATCAGAAAATCACGTTGTTTATGCTGATTACCAAAAGTTTTGATAATTATTTCAATTAGAACATAATTTCAAACTTTTCCTTATTTGTTCACCATGCTTATGGGCAATTCATATTAAAATAAGACGAGGTTCAAGTCCACATGTCGGTTATTACGGAATTAAAATTACATTCAAGCTAATAGCTATTAGCCAATTAGAGGAAGGAGCAACCTAAAAGGCGCCTCCGCCGTACCAAAATTTGAATGTTCCGACTTATTTTGAGCTTTTTTCGACTTGTAATTCAAATGGCCTTGCGGCTGGTTCTCCAGGTGAATTTCAATAGCGAAACCATATGACGACCTTGTTCTTAGTAAGGGAACATTTGTAAGGTTTTGACGTTTCTGAATAGAAAAGAGACACAATTGCAACACAATATGCTTTGACAATTAACTATATGTATTAACACGTACATAGACTTGTGCAAATAGTCAGCAACTTCCAGCATTATATTTTTTAGACTGTTTGTATACCGGAACTATCGAAGGTTAAAAGAATCCCTTAGATTTCGTGGTCCGATTGATCAAATAATCTCTTTCAATGAATTAATCTTTTTGTAAGATATTGATTGAGATAAAAAGTCGGTGTTACGAGCGGGATTGGAACCCACGACTTTCGGCTACACTGTTGCTCTACCGCTTGAGCCATCGATCCACCCGGACACCAACTTCTCATCTCAACCTCACCTTTTGAATTTTCCTTCCTTTTTGTCATTTTTTAAATGTCGTGTAGTTCATTCAATTCTCGGCGACAAATGAAATCGCCACGACCATCAAATGAAATACTTCATTTTGCTTATTGAATCTATTAGATTTCGTGGTCCGATTGACGTTTAAAAGAATGTAACAAATCAATTTTTTGAAAGTAATTGCTTTAGTAGCCATCCGGTTAAATATATCTGGAATAACAACCTATCATAAACCACTTTACATATTTCATTGCTTTTAGGGCTGTCGTTGCGCTTATCAGCAATACTTTGTAAATGTCATCACACGTCTCGTAGGGATATGTTTTCATATGAATGTAGTTTGTTATGGAGGAGGTTGCATACATTTTGCAATTTATTTAGTTAAGATATTCAGGCGGTGCTCTCCTTCGCCTCGCATAAAAATGACGGGCCGGTTTTGTTATCGGGCCTAGGAAATATAAAAAATCCGAGGAAGCGTAGATAAAATTCGACTTTTTCCCACTTCCCCATCAACTTTCAAGAGGACTACCTCAGAACAAAACTCAACCCGGTCGTTATTCTTCGTCTGCAAACCGCCAGTACACTCACTCCAGTAGAAGCGTGAAAATACATGGCCCTCAGAGAATTTGCATAAATCACCTTAATATAAAAATATTTATTATTCATCTGAAACATTTATTATTCATATCGTAATACAGGAATTCTGTGTTAAATTTGTGCTTTTAAATTTAAAAAACCGCTCAATGGTCAATCGACTTCATTTATTGACCGACTGTTTTATTTTATTATAGTTTTTAGTTATCTTACGTAGAGAAAAAAGTTATCTAATATCTGAGGAGTGATGAACCTTTGGTCGTTTCCGCATATTCTGGCCCTATCAGACCCGTTTCAACTATCTTCAGTGGGGGGTTGTCGTATTTTTTATTATTTCATGATTGTGTTTTACCATCGAACTGTGGTTATTCAACTTTTATTTGAACCACTCCAAATGAAAAAAACTAATACTATCACCACAAAAAAGCCTAGACGAACCTGAAACTAAAATCGTTTATGAACTTTATGGATGAAAATCTCAACATTCAGTCAACCCACACGAATCTGAACTAATCGTTAATGAACTTCGCGAAACAAGTCATTATTTTCGTGTATGGTTATAAGAAGAACGATGGATGGCAAAGGAGGAGTCAGAGCTCAATTTTGGCACAGTAAATAAATAAATTTAAAAAAACTTTATGGATAAATTTTTTTAGAACTCCTTATGAAAGTTCAGTTTACCCGCAGTCAGAAAAAGTATTCTGCAAAACCATAATGAATAAGACCACAGTTGAAACTAATATGTTTAGTTCTCTTCCCTCGATAGATGTTCAAATATTCCCATGTATTTACATTTTCGTTTGTAAAATTGTTTAATTTTTTCGTTAATTTAAAACTGGATAGAAACATTTAAAATTATTCTTTTGAAATTGATTTCTTCAAATCTTTTAATTGTCGTAACGGAATAATTATCTGTTATATTATCCAAATTGTCACCGTAAAGTTAATTAATGTAATAATTAGCAATAAGTAAATCGAATTAAATTACTCCAATCGTAACAATATAATAAAAAATATAATATGTGCATACGTGTAGTTAATATGGTAGCAGGGACATAATAAAGTTTTAAATAAAGCACTTCACACAAAATAAATTGTACAATAGTACGCAAACAGAACAATAATAGTCGATGTATATATATATATATATATATATATATATATATATATATATATATACATGGCTTTCGGGCGCGTATGCCGAAACTGATGGTTCCCCAGAATTGCACACACGATTTAAAAATTTCTAACAAAATGTATGTTATTATACCTGAGGCAATCAGTTGCGAAACTACCTATCACCAAAGTAAACATTAGATTAAAAAAAGAATCTTTAAAAGCAAATGGAACAAATTGATGTCAAACCCTGTTTTACTGACTTGATAAATGAATCAGGGATCTGACAGGCTTCTAATAATGTTACTATGCCAGAATAATCTGCCGATGAAAATCAGAATTCCCATCGAATCGATGGTTGGAAACCAATCCAATTGATGTGCTAATAATACCTTTTTGAAGAGGCGGAAGCCGGATGCTCGACATGATGTATGGGAGTTTAGCAAATAGGGCGTTGCTTTGTATTTAAAAACATTTTTCTTACTTGCCCGCATTGTAGAAACACCTCCTGAACTGCTCGAAATATTTCGGATTGTCTTAAACTTTCTTAACTACTTCCAATTTATAATTTAACAAATGGATTGTTATTGACAAAACGTTGAAGGTAATTCATAGTTTACTTTTAACGACTACGGAAACTATGTAATAGCAATGGCTGTTTAGTTATTTGGCAATTAAGCGGCCTTCGAGTGACATCCCAGCACGCCAAGCACAGCAAAAACACGACTCTAGCGATGCAATGACCGTGAAGACAGGTAATTAATTGATCATTGAAACAAATCTCAAGACAAAGCTCAAAGTACGTGTGAAAGGTAGGTTTTCATATGCTTTAGAGAACACAATGAATAGACTTATTTACGTAGACATATTTTGTATTTGGCGTCAGAGAAGAAATAATCTAAAATAATTTATAAAAATATATATTGTACGATTGAATAAATAGATTAATGATATTTATTTAGAGAATTGATTCAAACAACAATTCAACTACAGAAGACGTTGGTGGTCAGTGACCCCTCCGAATTCGAGTGTAACAAAAACAGTATAAAACTTAAATAAGTATGTTAAATAAATATTCTACTTCGTTTAAAACATAAATAAACTAACAATAAGTTATATTAATTTTTTACTTGTCAGAATTAGCAATTGAACTTTTGTAATTTGAATAATTGGACTTCCACCCCAAAAGAGTTGCCATTCCCGATGTTGAAGATTAAGACATATTTTTATCGCCCGTTATTATTTTACAATGTTTTAAATTCTATAATATATTGATGATTATATTTTCTTTTATTAATTAATTTTTTATTAATTCATTATATGTTTATTTTTAGTTTGGGCATGCAAGATAGCATACGCTAGGTCTTTGTACGGAGCAAATTTGTACATATATTTTCATTCAATTTCATTCAATTATTGATATATTGTAATAATTTTCGTAAATAAAAGATTACTCTGAAATATCTACTTATTCAAATTTGTTATTTTATTGTATACTTTAATTTTACTATTATATGAGTATGTGAATGAATAAATGAAAATAAATTAAATCACAATGAAACAGTTTATAATTTTTTTAAAAATATTTTGTTAATTATTTTTTTGTAGATACTAAACTACCTATACTTACGTTTTGCGGAAGGTAATATTGGTTGGAGAATAGTTCATTTAACAATATAGTTGTTCTGTAATTTGGTGAATTTTGGCTAATATATTTTTTTATTATCAGTAATTTGATTGTATATACAATTCGTCTTGGAACACATTTGTTCATAAATAATTTACGTTTTTCTTGTAAAATAATGTTCATAAATTTTTCCCACAGAATTGATATACGCTATCTGACCTATGTCTTCAAATAATAATTGGATGTACATCTGACTGACTTTTTGTTTTTTAATGTGCTGACTCAAGGGTCTATACCCTAAAACTAGATGCCCAGCAGATCGACGCTTCCCCACAACGAGGTTCAAGTACATTCACATCTTCGTACATTGCACTCACTCCGATTAGTATAGTACAGTGGTATTCCTCCATCGACCTACATAATATTAATAATTTAATCTAAATTCGGGGCGATAGGGTTGTTTTACAAATATTCCTTCATTGACCCAAAAAATAAACACTCTGCTGGAGGGGCGATAGTCGAGCTATATTTCACCCCATTTCAGCCCTCACCACTTACACTAATAAATGCACGCATTCTAACAAAATACTTAAACCATTTCTATTTACTACAAAAAGAAAATTGAAAAAAAAACCGTTCTAAAAATGCGAATCAGAGGACCCAGAAATTCGTTACTAAACCCGAGAGCCATTCTTAAATTCGTAGGCAAGCATACACGTTCTCTGCAACGAGCCAATGAATGAAACGTTATTACTATGTGTAAGTGCCCTTTTTCTGTATAAGGGGCTTTAACCCGGGAAAAGCTGAATAATTGATTAAATTTAGCCTATTTTCCCATTTAAATACATAGTTGTCATCTCATCACTTGCAATCTGCAATTTTTTAAATAAATTAAAATTGGGCATTATTCAATGAAATGAGTCGAAAAATCTTTTGTCCTCCAAAATCAAATTCATCAAGAAATTAAAATCTATAAAAATTATGTAAAAAATTATTGTAATTTATGAAACAAATCATATTCCAGGCGTCGCCTTGAAAAGAAATGAAAACCATTCAAAACGCTGGCAAATTAAAGAATTGAGCACTACGCTTGTTTCTTGTTTGACTGCACATCGCAGAACCTAACATCATTCAAATTTAAGTTTATTCCATGAAAATTTATGCAATTGGGTTGTAAAATTTGTGTTTTTTCTTATGATTTTGTGATATAGCAAATCAAAACTAGAATTGTAAATTGCCATATGTTTTCAAAAATACTTTACACTATTTAATTTACAGTTCCACGCTGTTTAAACGTTTCTTTTAACCCATTGCGAGAGTAGATATCTCTTATCATGATTGAGTATTTGAGGTGGAAAACTATTGGATAGGGTCTACTTCGTTTGAAAAAATAAAGAAAAGCTGATAAAATAGACCGTTACCACGGTTCTGCACGGCTGAAGATACGCCGCAGTCATATTTTATTGCAATATTTCGCCTTGCAAATTCATATCTCTTGGAATGCTATTGATCTTACAACTTCTTACAGTTTTCCGTGGGAGAATAACTTCGGTCCAAAACCGCGAATCGACGAGAACTCGCAAAGTTTTAACCGCTGGTTTTAATGTATTCCGACGATAATTTAAATTCGGGCCGCGATGTAGGTGAAGTTTCAGCGATGCGTTTATCTCAGGTGAGCACGTGGTACTGTTTCCAAGCCGAGGAGACCACAAATTGATTGTAAACACGCGCCAACTTCTTCTCGGTTCAGTATCTCTGGTTTTATCGTGTTTTTACGAAAACGACCTCATCGGTTTAGTTGAATCCAAATGAACCAACTGATTTGCTTTGGATAAAGGTACGGGCTAGAGAAACAGTTGCATAATTGAAAATCGTCTCAAAAGAAACAAAGGAGTACAGACAATCAAATCAAGTTCCAGCACGACGGTATCCTCGGCTTCATATCACACGGGTCCTAGGTTGTCGTATATTTGCTTATTACCGCTGACATTTTATTCGGCAAAAACTCTTCAACATTATTATTTGAACACAGTTCGTGTGTTGGAAAATAAAAATAAACAGATTTGAGCGTATATTTTGCCAGCAACAGACAAATTAGTTGTAGATATCGCTCCTTTATTATTACGTGACATTTACGGACCATCGGGTTCTAGAATCCACTATTTCCCCATAGGAATTTTTATTCGTGATAAAAGCTTTAATTTTGTTATTGCTATAACAAGGTTATTAATTACTGTTTTCGTGAGTGACTTTTAATATATTTTACACGACTGGCTAAGAGAAATCAGCTCGAACGTCTGCTTAAGAAGCACCATATGTTGCTGAATGTTGGTTCAAGGTCGGGTAGGAAATGTCTGAACTTCTTAGTTTCACCTGTCTGACCTACATCTAAACACTTTTCTCGAATTGCTCGGGTACAGCCTTCGCGAAAAAAGGCGAAATGGAAAATTAAACCGTAAAATTCACTGAGTCAAGCTTTTCCGTATTCATTTCGGTATAATAATGAATGCTTGCATCCGGTATAATATATGGGTTTTAAGTTTGAAAAATTTTTTTTTTGCTACAATCATACGGTTTATGGTGTAAAATGTTTTTAAAAGGTTCTCTATAAAATGAAGCTATAACACTCCAATTCACCGTTTTACTTCAATTTTTCATACATTATTAATACCAAAGCGAACGGGGAAATCATAACCTCGAAATATTAATGGGCAGTGAAGAAATTAGCGTTTTAGGGAGATCGACTCAACACGATTTTCCTTCCGTAATTAACTGAAGCATCATCCCAAATAATACCTTCAATTAATGCGAGCATATAGCATAACGACGGACACAAGGCTATCGGATAAGATTTCGAGTAGGCCATACGGGAATAACGATGGCTTTCCAAGGTTAGGGTGAAGGAATATTGGAGTGACTTTTGTCGTTTCGCTTTAATACTATGTATAAATTGTTATCATATTTGAAAATGTATTGAAATTAAATAAACGTGTGAATTGTTTCAAATTGAAATAAAAAAAAAAAAAAACATGGGAAATTTTAAAATTAATATTGTCTGGTTTAAATATCGATTAAACAAACCAATTTCATGAATAAAATGGGTTGAAAAGAGTTTACTATCGTAAACATACAATACGCAAAATAGAAAAATGGCATATTTACACCACCATTTTTTTAAGAAGCAGCTACCACAGCAGTAAAGTCATTTCAGCCCCAGCTTGCTATTTTAACCGAATTACAAACAAAGCCTTACCATAAAAGAATATTACGAAATGGCACATCAGCAAATCGTACTAGTCTCAAACGTACTGTTTGTTACGATTGCTACACTTACATCACAAAATCTCTCGACTTTTACACTCTTAACACTATTACCTCCTGACAAGGATCACGAATCCAAATTTTAAAAAACCGTTTTAATTGTTATATCTGGCTGACTTGAGAAACAATTAAGACTTTTTTTAAAATGAATGTATTAATCACCGGAGATTTGCCAGTTCTTTTCACCTACTGATTGCCGAAGCACCTCCTAGATTCTAAATTCAACTTGAAAATATGAGCAATAATGTACGAACTTAGAAGTTTTTTTTAAATTTACAGACAGAACGTCCAATTAAGATATATCTATTACAACCTACATTTGGACCAAATTAATGTATATTTACTTGTCAAAATTATGTTTTAAAAGTATTAATGAATTTTCATGTAACAACATGTTTAAGAGAAAAACACTGTCGTATCAATAAGGGTTATTATTTCAAAATACAGTGTTCTTTTTTTTCTAATTAGACTTAGATGATATTTCTACCCAAATTTCCAACATACTTAATGTGAATACTATATTGAAAACCCATAATACCGGCACTGGAATGTAGAAAAGTGATGACAAACGATGGAGTGAAGTATCTATCAATTTCTGGGTCGCGGATGTCTGAAGAAGCTGTAGATAAGCCATACGCTTCAGACTTCCGCCTTCACGATTAATCATTGGGGACAGCTTAATGTAGACACACAATCGTCTTTCCACGGTAGAAAAAGCATGGTAAATGTAAATTTGCAGCATTAAAGAAACCTTATAAGTACTTCGAGAAATACAAAAAAGAATTATATTCCAACTGATCGAGACAGCCCTTAATTTTTACACGATTCTCGTGGTTTCCAACGAAACCGATTTGATTGCAAAATGTACCGATGCGGTTAAAAGTGAGGAAATAAACCCGAGGAGTGTAATAAAATAGCGTTCTTTTAGTTGCTATAATGGACCGTTTCGTAAACTGAATATTCCGGTGGTTAGCGGAAAATCAGTAATTCAATAGTAGGTATAGATTTTCGACACACAAATTTATTTGAGAGTTGCGCAAAATGGTAATTTGTGTGATTTAACACCAGATGCATATTAACTATCGAGAAAGCGGGTGACACAATGTTAAAAACGATCAATTTCTGGTCAAATAAAATGAGAATTAATTAGAAAAACGGAAGTTTTAGATAGACAAGCAACAATTATGTATCTTAACATATTTGATATAGTGTGGATCTTAATACACACGTACTTAATATTAATGAATTTTGTTCTCAATTGTAGCTGCAATAGTTCAATTTTGTTGGCATGTTTCGGAACTGTCTCAGAAATCTTTCAGTGTTCCTTGCTTCTCGTTCAAATGGAAAAACATAGACAACCGTGACCAAATTTGGGACGGTGTTTACACAGTTTATTCAACCAGTCCCCGGATCTGTTTGAGTTTAGTGATTACCACTTGGAACTAAGAAAACAACCTAAAAATCAAAATGTAGAATGGATTTCCCCTTGAGATCTGCCGAGTGATGACTAGTCGTCGGATCGGAATTCACGATGGTAACGACAGTAGTAATTGTAAAAAAAAAAAAAATTAAGAAAGTAGATGATGAGTACAATAAAGAAAATTTGCTGCAACAGAAAATAACTGATATGGCAGGGCATCACATGAGCTTAAAATCTCAGGGTCTAATTGGTAAGAAATCCAATTAAGCAAGTAGCCTAATCGATGGAAGAATTGTGGGTCTACTTTTTTAAAAATGAAATTTATTATCTATTTTATAATTTGTACACCAAGAAATACACCAAGAAATGTTTTTGTTCAAGGGAAGAGGAGATAATGTCAGCAATACAATCTAAATTTACTATTTTTTCGTTTTACTCCAACCTTAGGAAAAATATCTTCGAAATCACTTGGCAAATACCTTAGGTTCAATGTTCAATGTCTATCTTAAAATTTTAAAAGTTTTAATGTATCAAAAGCTCATTGTCACAATCGGTGCTTTCCATTAGTGCTTTCCCATAATCTTAACTTTTTAATAAAAAAGTTTGTTAGATTTCTCCGTGGGGGTCTGTGGCCGGGTGACCCTTTGTATTTAATGAACTAACACCTTCAAATTTTCCAATGGACATCGATCCATATGAAGACCGTGATCAAACTTCTATAAATGTTGTTTCTTCTTTATATGTATATTATTGTATTATATATTTCCTCTTCTATATTAATCTGTAGCCATTTTAGCGTCTCAATCCGGTCACCGACGCCCCAACGAAACAACATTAAAACTCGGAAACATTGGACAGCTCAAGAAGTTTTTAGAGGGCAACGGTCAAAGCCGATTCCGTTCGTAGCTCCCTGGGAAGATACTGACCTACAAAAACACTATCAAAGCTCGCCCGCCCTCGCCTGTTAAGGATTGATTGTCAAGGGCATCTTCTATTATTTTCTTCTTGGGAAAACGAAACAGCGCTACATAACACGCATATCTTGAGAATAAAGAAGTACGGAGGCTTTGACAGGGCCGACTGTTTTATGAAATCGATAAGACAAGCACTTAAACACAAAGAAACGAACAAACAACGCGGATTTTATCGTTGCTGCAATGTGGATCATACCTAATTATAAAAAGGTGAGGTGTTCGTTTTGTTATTGTTAATGTAAACAAGAAGAACAAACTAGTGACAAAAAATTGAGCATTTTATAAACCAATACTTTCATCTGACATTTAAATCTATTGTTAACGTTGCGAGATAAAACTTTTAACTAACAAGAAAGGGAACACATAAGACAATGGTAAGAAGAATATATCTCAGGATAATCAAGTTTGTCACTTCTGTTAATCAAATTTCAACTTGCACCAGTAACAAGAAAGTACATAAATGTAAGTGAATATTTGGAAATAATAAAGTTTTCCGAACAAATTCGTCAGGCCTCTTCTCAACTCGAACAACAGAGGAAAAAATTGAATTATTCAGAATGTACACCCGAAATGAACTATGTTGTCTGGACGTATCGTGGTGATTTTTGTTTCGGTACTTTGCGGTTTCTTGTGTGTAAGTGCTATTCGAAGGAAGTCCACAACGAAATGCCAAAATGAGTCAGTAGAAGAAATAAAAGAGCTGAAACTAAATCAATTAATGAATACTTTAGATCAAGGTATGGATGATCTGGAAGAAAAATGCAAATACAATTGTTACTCCCTAGCTTTCGGCCTATCTTAAGGTCATCATCAGGGCCTATATTGCTCTATTAGTCGAGGTGCTGGTGTATTTGAAAAAAGTCCATTTGTCAGTATGTCGGGTTCGAATGCAGGGCCGCTGGATTCGAATCCGGGACCTTCACCTTGCAGTGATGAGCGCCGTATCAACGCGTAAACGTTGCGGCCACCGAGGCCCCTTTTTCAACCCCCTGATTCAACAATTGTTTTTCGTAACTTAAAAAACCCCGGTCCAGCATAAAATCCTTCATTGTACAAGACAAAATTAACGTAACTCAAAATGTTCCAATTTTCCTAAATAATTGCTCACACTGTTCTTTTACAGCTTGACATAGCACTAACATATGCCACTTTTCCTGAAAAGTGACGTACTTTCCCGCCGATTCAAAAGTGACTGTGCTTAGTGGCTGATAGTCCACCTACAGTTGTGTCATTTTTTTTTTTTTTTTGTATCATCACAAACCCTAATACTTGATGTTTAAACAGCTATTAAGCAGCTAGCTGCTTTACTGCTATCTTCCAGCAATTTAGGAAAGGATGTTAGGTAAGGCTCCGGATAATTATTTCATAATGGCCAACGATATTCATTCAAACTTTCTAATTCCGGTGTAGCACCATTCAATAATTTATTAGGTTTTGTACTATAATTTTATTATCAAATTACAATGACATATATTATTCGACCAATGTATAAATCACGATATCGCTTTATCAGTTACTCATGAATTATTCAAAAATTCTCAGTTTCGGACATTTTGTCGTTTTTCTTATCTTTATTATCTTTGGTTAATGTAGTAATAACGGCTATAATTGCTTTAAGATTTATTTATACCGATCCGGCTTGTGATATGAGATTACAGAATGATCGATATCACGTTTGGTCGAAAATAATGCAAAGAAATGGCACTTTTATTATTACTATTTATATATCAAGAAGTAGCATTACAACAAAATACTCGTTATATATATTAAAGTGTAGAGATTAATGATTCTAATTGTCCAACTATCTAATTTTCCTTTTCTCATTTATCCATTTCTAAAAATTCCTGAAAGAATAAACTGGCCTAAACATTACCAACACATTGTTTCCCTTTGTCGGCTCTTTTCACTTCAAAGAAGCCGACGACTGATACAAAATTGTCTCTTCTCTACCCACTTCCTTCCCCACCACTTCAAAGTACAACAAATATAAACATGAAACAGTAAAATCTCACTGGCACTCTCAACACGACATGGCACAATATTACACAGAAGACAAACACTTTGAGTGAGTAGAAATACTTTGATAGAATATAAAATATAATTTTTGCATTGTATAAATTCACTGTTCCAAATTCTATATGTATTTTCTAAATGTAAACTATGTTTGTAAATCCCAGGCCCTGAAGATGATCTCAATAAAAGATCGAAACGATGGCACGATAAAGAAAATGTTTTTCTGATACCTACATCACACCAGACCGCATCTCACGATATCTGAATAATTCTCGATTAGCGGTCACTAATCTCCATACAAATATATCTGAATAAATATTAACGTCATATATATATATATATATATATATATATATATATATATATATATATTTAATTTATGAATATATATGAACTGCAGGGTTATATACTCAAACCGGAGTACTAATCAAATTCCTTGTTGTATTAGGACTCGCCGGTGTGTTATAAGCCAGTCAGGAATACTTAATCGCTCTTAAAGGGTGCAGTGTAAAATACACCCTGATTAATCATCTACATCTACAACTGCAGAGTTATATGAACCCTCCGTGTTTTTGAAAAAAGCTTATTTGTAAGTATGTTGGGTTCTAATGCAAGGCCGAAAAATTTACATTTTAAGCGGTTATTTTATATTTTCCCTACGCAATTCTTTACGGACTAAAAGAATCTGCATAATAACCAGCTTATTGTTGAAATCTACATTCATTACAGTATGAATAATTTGGAGAAAAGGAATTTTTTGTATAGAATTTTTGAAATCCTACTGGCAAAATGTTTCTTACGTATTCATCACCAAGATAGGTTTTACAGAAAAGCCAAAATTCTATTTTTAGCATTGATCTACTACAAACCTTTATGTCAAAACCCGCGCAGGTGCCCCGTTTGTAGAGAAAAGTTCAGTGTGCGAAGATAAAAATAATGTACATACTATATCTATGTATGTTATTCATGAATATTTGTTTGTATATGTATATAATATATTTGTAAATAATTAAATTATTATGAGTGTAATGTACAGCATAAAGCCGATTGAGGAATATCGAGTATCCCATCGGCTGTAAAAATGGGTTAGACTGAAATGACTACTTTGGTAGCCCCTATTTTAGAAAGCAAGGTTATAACAAACATATCACTTCCATTTTGCGGAAAAACTTGAAATCGTCGATATGTAACTAAACTTGTACCCTAATACAAACCCTACCTTACTTAACCTCGCCTGTCTCTAATACTATCACTGACCAGGCAACAACTTAGCCCAAAACCGAGTTAACTTAACCTAACCCGTCCATAACATTCTAACCCGTCTGTAACACTGACAATAGCACTAACCGTCCCTAACTTACACTAAACTTACCTAATTTAATCTAACCCATCCCTAACATTGGCCATAACACAAATCCTAATCTTAACCCAAACCTAACCTTCCTAACTTAATCACATCCAACATTAACTTACCCCCGGATTGAGAAATCGATGAGGCAAAAATCACGCAAAAAGATAAATATGTAATTGTGTATCCAGCCATAAATATAACCATACTCCAACAGTAATTATCAGAAACCGAAATATTAATATTGTAAATGTTAAGTAATTGTTTCACCAAAAAGTCTTCAACATCCTCTGTCGCTGGGAACATTTCTTTCCTACGCAGTTTTTCTATGCCTCTAATTGGATTCCAGACTGTTCGGAGGACCCGCCGAGGTAAGCTGTGTTAAATAATAGCACTCATAACGACTGGTCAAAAACTTTTGCAAGTAGTGTTGAGAAACTCTGCTTCATTAACAATAGAACTCCTGAAGCTGATAACACAAACAGGGAAATCAGGCGGACATTTTTAACTCATAAGATAATAAACACGCCAGTGCAATGCGAAAGAACGATTGGTACAACTGATAAAACAATTATCCCAAATTATAATAAAAGTTCGAAATTACAATGCTATGAAGGAAAGAAAAGTATTTTCTTGTAAACCTTAGCCCCAATTAGTATAACAAACCAGAGAAAAACAAATAATTCAGTGATTGCTAAGCGATTTGAAAGTAAACAACTAAAGAACTAGAGGAAGAATTTGATCATAGTCAATCAGCAGTTATCCTCTAACTACCATGGCTCTTATTTTAAAATAACGTTTAAAATTTTCTCCGTATTATTTAGAAAGCAAAGAGCCATTAGATTGAACAAACCTATTTGTAAGAATATCAGAAACAGGAACAAGAATCTCTGGTAATTATAAACCAATCCGACGACGTTCGGTATTTTTAAACCAAGAGCGGGGCGTCGGTGGCCGCACGGTTTAGGCATTGACACGGCGCTCGCCACTGTAAGGTAAAGGTCCCGGGTTCGAATTCAGCGGCCCTGAATTCGAACCCGACATACTTAGGCTACTTGCACACACACCGATTTCGGACGCCGGTAAAAAATCGGCCGATATTTTACCGGTAGCAGGTGCTGGCACACTCCCCGGATTTTTACCGGTCAAACAGTCAGTTCCATTCCAGTCACGACACGAGTATATTCAATACGTAATAATGAATCGAGTAGCTGCAATGTGGTTGTTATACCGCCGTATTAAACGCCGTAGGAGAGTTTTGCAGAGCTTCTCTCCATGCGTCCTGAGTGAGATTTCTTTAAATAAGTTCAATGTTTTGTCCCACAAAACCGGTCTTGCCTCCACTAATGGTATTAAAATATCAATATCAATTTCAACAACTTCACCCATTGCAAACTTTAAACGCACTGGCACTACCAAACGTGGTCTCCGAGCAGTCGACTGGAATGGTCGGCCGGTAAAAAATCGGTGAGTGTGCAAGCGTGTATTTAGTCACATACGCCACTGCTTCCCGTTAATGCCGGTAATGGGCTTTTTTTCAAAAACACCGGAACCCTGAGAATTTGTATGACCTCTGCTGTTGCGAATCCTCGTAAAAAACAATAAACCAAGTGCACTGTTCTTGTCTAGCTGGAGTTTAGCCTAATTTCCATGCTAAAACATAATTTTAATGACGTAGTAAATGTTTTCGTGATAAGACATTTTACGTACCGACTAATATGATTAAACGCTGAATTAAAATGGAAAATTATAGACCCTGGACAAATAAAGCCTGTAATAAAGGATCCATGAAATATATGTGAAAATTAATTAGAGAATTCACACAACTGTTGTGTTAAATATGTTATTTTGCCATTAAGAAAATTCACGTTTCGAGAATTTACTTTTATTTACCGTTTAGAGAGGGTTTCGAATAAGGTAGATGTGATTACTTGTTCGTGATTAATAACGATTAATTGATTTTTGTTTGTTAATGACAAAGGACAAATATAATTATATACGGCGTATACGAACTACGAAAATATAGTAAAAAATAATTAAAAAATTAAAAATTCAGACCACAAGAGACAAGTCGGTCTGAAAGAAAGAATGTTGGATGATAAACACCCTTGGGGACTTTTGACCATCACCTCCAGGCCTACTTGGAAAATTCTTGCTAAGTCACGTAACTTCAAGAATATTTTTTAAAGATAAGTGAATGTTAAGTGATAAAAACGGATTTATAACTAACCCTGGCTAGTTTCCAACTAAACCATGCCTTATCTACTTAGAGCTAGTATGAGAGGAGTCAATTTGATTGAGCTTATTTTTCACAACTAGCTTTCATGCTTTTAAAGTTAGTTTGAAATTATTTTCTATCTACTTTGAACAGTCTAATCTTATTTTACATTGTTTCTATCTTCTTATTTTTGCTTTGCAATGTTGAACTGCCAAAAAAGGCCAAACCCCTTGACGAATTTTCTCTTTTTAAAATATAAATCCACCCGAAAGTTCAAAATCGTGCGACTTTTACGCGCCGAGTCGTGAACCTCCGAAATTGACCGTCGCTAATTCGCAAAACTGTGCTCTCTCTCCGGGTGATGAAATTATTAAACATTTCCGGATCGTCCCAAGTTCTGCGAGTTGAAGAAGAAAAAAGGAATTTGCCTGTCTTCCAGCCCTACAGCTTAAGAAGTGGTTTGCTTTAATATGAGAGGAATAGGCTGGCGGATTGGCGCAACGCGTTGTTCCTTCTGCCCAATTCTCAAGAGACAGAATTCCGTCGACATCTGAAAATAGTCATCATAACGGCAACACGATCTTTGAAAGCAGATCGGTCACAAACTACATCCAAAAAACCTTACGCCTTCATACGATTTTTGCCTTGTTGAATATGAATAGAAAAGCTAATTAATAATTAATTCATTTGCCACGACTATAAAGTGTGGCAACATTCACTAATCAGCAGTGAAATTTTGTACTGCGATCGCTGGCGCACAAATATCAACTAAAGACAATAGCGATATAACGAAACGTGTTTGACAGTAAAAATCAGAAGTATCAATTTAAAAAAAACTTATCACGATAGTGTTTACATAAATATCGACGACAGAAGATGATAAAATGTCGGAAAGCTTGTGAAAAACGCGAAAATAAGCTCACAAATTGGGTAAAATGTAGCAAAACCCACAAATATCATCATTAAACACTATAATTTCGATTGTTTGTATTAAAGAAGATGGTGATATGTCGAAACCTATATGAGATAAGAAAGAAACGATAATATGCCAACACAGAATAATAAATTCTAACGAAAATCATAAGTATCACCTTTAAAAAAACAATTATCACGTAGGGCATACACAAATACCGACTACAGAGGATGGCGAAATTTCTGAAAACTTGCGAAACACAACAGGCGGACCAAGAGGGTAAAATGTAGCAAAAACTAAAAACTAATCAGCATTAACATCAAGCATCATACATTATCATAATCCCGGGCGACACCAATGGATTGCCGAAGATGACCAAATGCTGAAATCCGGCGGACAGCAAAACAAGCGAGAACATATGAAGCAAGACGATAACTTGCGTCAAAGTCACAAATTGTAAAAAACACAAATATCAGTATTAAACTATACCATTTTTATCCCAAACCGATGATAAAAGATAGTGAATGGAAATGCGAGAGACAGAGAAAACAAGCGAGGATATGTGGACCTAAGGCGATAAGCTGTGACAAAACCACAAATATCAACCCTATATATAATAATAATAATAATCAACCCTAAAATCTTAATATGTTGATTACAAGTATGTAAAACCCTGGAAAATGCGGAACGGTTGTGAAAGAAAAACAAGCTAGAATAGGCGGCCCGACGAACTGCGAAAACAACCGATATCAATATTAAAAGCATGAAACATGATCGTGAAACGACTAAATCAGTTGATGAAATGTGGATTAAGATGGTCATGAACGATCAAGCTTCTAATTTATTAATCTCGCATAATCCTAAAAAATTCACAATTAAAATTTTCGCAACAGGCATACTTAATATCAAACTATTTAACCCAAAGTCCGTCAGCTTTATTATGTATCGCTAAAATTTCGGCAATTCATGACGGAGAACCTGACGCGATTTGGTCAGAGAAAACCGCAACTTTATTACCACAATAAAATTACAGCCTAATAAATTAAACAGACACTTGACGAAACGAAAGCCGAGGAGGATCGGCTCTGA
The DNA here is from genome assembly GCA_039619505.1 of Cimex hemipterus. Lineage (NCBI taxonomy): Eukaryota > Metazoa > Arthropoda > Insecta > Hemiptera > Cimicidae > Cimex > Cimex hemipterus. The sequence continues at coordinate 35,445,221 of CM077102.1, forward strand.
AATATTCAACATTGCGCGACAGACAGTAGCACGTTAGTGCATATTATGAATCCTTTATGGCACATTGCGTGTCTAGTAAAAGTTCTCCTTCCTAAAGCCTAGGAAAGAAGATAGTATCTTCGGTTAATTGGAACTCTTAGGAACAAACTAAAAATCAATGTTGTTCAATCATTTGTCACTTCCGAAAATAATGAAATTATTTCATTTCATCTGGTATTAACATCACTGGCAATATACTCATAACTATATTAATGAATTCGTTTTTATAAACACAATTATTGCATTGTAGATTATTTTATCTTCATCTGACTAAAACATTGCGTAAAACTGGGTAAAAACTGACTGTAAGTCTAGATATATTTTGTCCAAATTCTTTTGAATAATTCAGTTAGCTGTTGGAATGCAAGATCCATCGTAGTGCACCGTAATAACACCTGTTGTATTTCTTGAATAGGGTTCCCGTTTTTGTGTATCTCCGTCCTCGAGATTCGGCGTTGTTCCGGCGACGAAAGTGGGACTTGTAAGTAGATAAGCAGCACAGACGGAGGAAGTTAGTGCCCTCCACCTGTCCAATTGCAACACACCACTTAGGCCCAAGTTTCCATTGTTCCACAGATAACAAAAGCTGGCGTTAGCCGTGACTTTTTTACGATGATCCTGCACGCCGGGAAACCGTTTTTCAGCCGAAGAGGCCCCCGGCAGGGAAGGGCATACGGAAAAATAGTTTTGATCATAGAGGAAATGTTTACACAAATTTGTCTTTATTTGAATATAAAATAAAAACAAAGTGTGCAATGAATATATAAAATTAAAACTATTATCAAAATACGTTTTATTTATTCTATTTTTATGTCTATACTCAAATTATTAAATTCAAATTTTAAAAAAAGTTGTTTTTGTTTTTATTTTACTAGCTCACATGTACGAAGTATGTGCTATTTATTAAAAAAACTAAATTTTTGTAAATGAATTTTGAAAAAAGTGTTGTGCAAAACTACTCTCCAGAAAAAAATAATTGAATGTGCTCCTTTAATCATTATTAGACAAATTGACAATATTCAGTCATTTTAAACTTTCACTGGCTGGTAATAAATAAACGAAAATAAAATCACATTGAAAAGTTTACGGTTAAAAAAAAAACTACTATTTATCTGTTTGCCAAATTAGCCCCATCCGGTACCATTATCTTCGGAATCCAATGACCAACGTTAATGACATTTTATTTACATGTAAAATTACTGTTGATCAATCCTTACAATTGAATTTGGAAAATATGTTTAAAAAATATGACATTTCATAAATTCGTATATATATAGTATCTTTTGGTGAATAATAATTAAATTCTTACTATCTTTTTTAATTATGCCCTGAACATAGTGTATCTTTGTAAAAAAAAATTTACGATAAAAAAACTCAATTCTCATAATTGAACCCTGAAAATAAAAGAATTAAATAACATCAATATACCCAACAACTGTGTTTTAGTATCATTTGACGTTACTAATTTATTCACAAATATCCCCGTTGAAGAATGTGCTAAACTCATTAAGAAAAAACTTACCGAGAATTCTATTAACGAACTTGTAAAAAATGATATAATAGACCTCCTAAATATATGCCTATTATCTAATTATTGTAAATTCAATAACAAATTCTACGAAATGAAAGGGTTACCAATGGGGTCTCCACTATCCCCACTTTGTGCTGAAATATTCGTGGATAATTTCGAGAAAAATCTTTTCAAATCAAAGAACAAATTAATTAAATATGTTCATTTCTGGAAACGCTATGTAGACGATATCTTATGCATATGGTCGGGAACATTAGAAGCTCTCCAAGAATTTCTACAACTAATCTATTCCCTACACCATAATATAAATTTTACATTGGAAATTGGCAAAGATGGTTGTTTGAACATTTTAGACCTAAAACTGTCCATAATAAACAGCCTCATAAAAATAGATGTATATAGAAAACCCACAACTACAGACACTATGATACCCGCGGATTCTTCCTACCCATGGTCCCAAAAGGCTGCTGGTTTCATTTGGCTCATAGACTCAAAATTAAAACAAAATCCGAAAATAGTGCATCGCCCCCAAAACACACTTTGCATGTTAAATAATTAAAAGACAAACAATACTTATAATTAGATCCAGTGATAGTAGATAGAGTTCAACTGCGCAAAAAGCGTATATTTCGGGATTAAAAAATAATCCAACTCTTATAAGTAGACTCTGAAAATAGTGTTCCTTTGTGCAAGAAACGAACTTTTTAGGATTTATTTAATTTAAATAATTTAAACAAATAATTTTTATAATTAGATCCTGCAAATAGTTAACACTTAAATAGTTAAGAACGTAAATTTCAAAATTAAAAAAGAAACCTCAATCTTTCCAGAAATAGTGAAGCTATATGCAAAAACCGCACTTTCCGGGATTAAAAATCCTAAAAAAAACTTGAATGCCAAAAAGTTTTTTCAAATTTTTAGGAAAACTCATGTTTCATATATTTTTTTCTCTATCAAACATTTCCTGCCATTGCCTTTCCTACATTTACAATTTGTTGACCTTTAAGTTTTCTATTCACTCTCGTTCGGAATATGGTACATTTTCTGTTAATTTTCCCACTTCTTATTTAATTTAGTACGCATCACCTTTTACTATTACATTTAAATATTTATTTTGAAATGGACTATGCCAAATATTGAACCTTTTTGTTATTCAAAGGGGCTATTCTATGTATATAGGCTATATTCTATGTACATCTTTTTAATTATCGAATTTTATTTTAACTCACTGTTACTCAACCGCTTGTGATCCGGCTACCAGTTTGCTATGTCTTTAGTTTTCAGTGTAAACGAGCAACCTACAGGTTCCACCCAGTTATCATTCTCTACAACTAAAATAACAACAAACTTTAAAGTATCCAGGGAAAAAATCGGCATATCATTCAAATTCCCATTTTCACAAAGTAAATTTTCACCGTGGAGTGAGTGCTGTGTTCAATCCTTAAAAAAAGATTGAAGTAAATTTACTGTTAATCAAAAATCCCAAATATGCTGAAATTGTGAAAATTTAGCCTGATTTAAGCGAAAGGTTTTGACCGATAAGCCAGAGGAGAAATCTACTGACAAACTAGGCGTTGAACTGATACGGGCTGAGATTGTCGCGAAATTGCGAGACACCGAACTCTTACAGATAGTGTGTTCTGTCTAAGCTTACAGGGCCTAAAGTGACAAGCTTGATGATATAGGCATGATAAGCATGATCTCCAGCTTCATAACCGAATTTTAAATTCACCTTATATTCATTTCGGTTCGACGCGATTTATTCATAGGAACAATTAAGTACCCTTAAAAGTGATTTATTCTATTATTGGTGGAAATTTTGTGGCACGTGTTTCTCGATTATAAGCCAGAATTTTTAGGACCTGCTCAAGTCCCAAGAGGCCTTTCATAAATTTGAAAAGCAAAGGGTAGGTTAAAAGGTTTATCAAGGGTAATTGGCGTCAATGTTTATTCTACTGGTCCCATAAAGACATAAAAGAGTTCCTTAGAAAGTTTTACGCGCGTCATGGTAACACGTCAATGATGGATTGTCAATTTTGGATACTCCAGGGCGTTCTTTATTGAGCCCGGCCATCGGGAATTTCTCGTCGAGGATCTGATCCGTAGTTAATTTGTAATGATAAAAACGTGAGTCGAAGCAGGTACAACCATTCTACTTTCGCTAACCATTTCGATATCGATTCCCTTTCGATGAGGAAAGTCGTTTGACGTCCGGGAAATCCAACTCCCATCGGCCCAATAACTTATTTTCGACTATTTATAGATTTTGGTTTATAAAACTATACTGATTAAACAATATATCGCTACCGCAGGCGTTTCCATTAGGTACTGTCAAACCTATGTCCGCTTGATGAATGTGCTCAGTATCACGGCTTACTACTCATTTTTGAGCTGTATTCCAAGATAATTTTTCATATTGATTATTTGGAGATCGTGAGATCCCGTCTGGTGTGATGTAGGTTTTAGAAAAACATTTTTTTTATCGTGCCAACATTTCGATCTTAATTGACATCATCTTGAGGGCCTGGGATTTAAAAACATTATTTAAATTATGCAAATACATGTAAGATGTTAAAAAGTTGAATTTATACAATGTTAGAAATTTTAGACTCAAGTATTTGTACTGCCTCAACATGTTAGTGTTCTGGGCAGACACTCAAAAATGATTGGATTTTGAAGAGGTGGGGAAGAAAGATAGGACAGAAAACATTTTTACATGAGGAGTCGGATTCTTTGCGGTAAAAGGAGCCCACAATGGGAAAGAATGAGTAATGGTTCGGCCTGATTATCCTTTCAGGATTATATAGACGGGGATAATTAGGACAGGAACGCTCAATTGTTGAAGAATTAGACTATGTAGAATTTTTTTTTTATTGTTTTGTTTTGTGTGATGTGATGATGGTATATGTATGTTATTGATATTGAAAAAAGCCCTGAAGATGATCTCAATAAAAGTTCGAAACGTTGATACGATAAAGAAAATGTTTTTCTAAAATCTACGTCCCATATCTCACGATTTTCAAATAATCATACCTAAAGGTCACTAAACACCACACATTTTTCATACTATACAAAATCGGCAGCCATGAGAAAAACCCTCATTTCTCCTGTATACCACATACCGTTTTGAACGAAAGTTACTTAAGGAACAAGAGGCATAAAAAATATGCTTGGAATACAGATTTCAGACTTTATTTTTACTGTATTTTTATTTTCTTTCTCGACAACATCACCGACCTATTACTAAAAATATACAGATGTATACAGATTCAACTGTAACATGAAGGTTTTTACTGGCTCTTAAGAAAGTATGTACTATAAATATCAACATACTCCTGTGAATTTTTAACGAAAGTAAGCATCAACGACGGTTTAAGAACCGCTTAATGTACAAATTTTTATAATCGAAAATGATAGCAAAAAATGTAACAAGGTTATTTACTTTTTCTGATACAAAACAATGGGTGTGCTTCAATTGATTAAGATGCAAAATGAAAATCAGTAAACGCCAACTCCCTCTCAAGCGGTGAAAGTATACACCATTTTCAAAAATATTAGCAGTAAACCGATTCGACCTGATTATTTAATGACTAACAAAAAGTTAAATCATTACTACATCTATCAATATTTGTTCGTGTTGTTCATTTTCTTTTCATTGCAATAGAGAAAAGTCCTTGATCGATTTGACCCCAGCTTCAAGGTAACAGTGAGCACGGAGTCGGATTTGGCCGAGCCCAGATGTACCGAGAGATAAAGAAAAAATTAGCAGGCCTTAATTCCTTACTTACCGTGTTATGCAGCCTCTTTCATTCCATAAGCTTATGAGGTAACTTACAATTAGGCATGACTCGTTCCTTTCAGAAAGAAGTGTTTGAAACTCACCTGAAACAAATAGTTTAAATTAGGCTTTCGTTTATAGCAGTTGCTACGACAAAATGAATATATATATATATATATATATAATTGTTGTTACATGACGTGGATGCTCTTTATGGTACAACGAGAGAAAAAAACCTCCCTTAATATTGTTAATTATTTCTTATACAATCCTCTATTGATTACCTTGTAATATTTGGTCCGTTTTAAAGGATTATAGGCAAATAAATCTATGAATACTCTATATCTTCTTTGTTGATTTATCTTCAAAGCTTTATTCTAACTTCCGGTAGTTTAATTTTTTTAGGTTGTATCAATTGTAAGTTTCACTTTTGTTGAGTGATGGATTTAAAGTGATATAGATTCGGCTAGAATCGTAGAAATGTTGGAATAGGGAAGAAGTCAGGAGTACAATATATGGCCAGGGTGCTTAACATGCCCAGAACAACTGTCCGAAGGGTCTTCTATCAGTACCAAGATACTGGAGGTTATTCAAAAAGGATCAGGTCGCCACCGTATCATGTCTCAAGGGATGATCGTTTTATTGTTTCGAATATACTCTGTAATCGATATTCTACTACTGTTGAGATCAAGCAACGATTTCAACATGTTATAAATGGTAACGTACAGTAAGGCGTTTCAGGATTATGTGCGAGAAGGCTTGCCATTAGTTCTGACAACTACAGCAGAATAGCTCAATTAAGTTTAGCAACAAAAAAATCATGTCGATTGGTCCGAGCGAGATAAGACAAATCTTGTTTTCGAATGGCATTTTGGACTGGTAATAACGAATTAAGCCGGGAATACACTTACCCGATGTTACGCCATGCGAGGCTACTCGATGCTACCCGACGCAAATCCAAACACCGATTTTCAGTAAGTTTGCATTACCCCATTACCACAACTGCCCAATGCCACGCTAACAACCTACCCTACACTCTGCGATCTCCACTGTCCAGATTTTCGTCTGGTAGCAACGAGTATAGGGGAAGAGAAAAGAATATTTTTATTCAAACTACGTGTATATCGTCGTTATATTAATTACAACCTACTCATTTTAATATAAACCAAATTAAGAAAGATCAAAAATTCATTGTTTTTTTATTTAAAAAAAATTACTTTTATTGATTTGGCAAAAAATTGGTCGAAACACTGGAATGCCATTTGTTGATATTAATTTAACTAACAATTTATTACATGGATTTGCTCATAAAGTTTAATTAAAAATTATTTCACAATTTTGCTGTTAAAATTTGACTAACAATCTCACATGGTTTTGTCCATATAATTTAATTAACAATTTATTACACGCTTTTGTTCATAAAATTACAGCATTTCGTCGAGTAAGTCAGAACCGGAGACAATATAGTTTATTTCAAACTATGTATAGTACTTTTGTTGTTATATTAATTACAACATGCTTCTTTAATTTAAACCAAATGAAATGAGATCAAAAATTTATTAAATTTTACAAGGATTTTTTAGTTATAAAGGTTTGACAGAAAATTTACGGAAATACCGGAATAACTTAATTTAAGACAATTAAATTTAACAAACAATGTGTTGCATGGTTGTGCTCATAAAATTTAACTAACATCATTTATAACTAGGTTTTGCTCAAAATAGGACATTAAGAATAAAAGAGGCGTTGGGATTGTGATACGGATTTGTGATGAATGCAGTGTGACTGTACGAGGTGTGAGCTTGACGTCGAATAGAGGTGCACACCCTACGAAAACGTGACAAGGGGTCGGGTAGCGTCGCATAGCGTAAGTGTGTTCCCCGCTTTATCCGGTACCGATCTGATTAATTCTTAATTTAGTTAGTTACCTTTGCCGTCCATTTATGGATTCAGTAGTTTGAGGTGATAAGTTTAAGGATTGATTTAGCATTGGCTTCCCAAACAACCAAATTGCTGTATCAACAGAGAACCTAAGCATGGTATTTTCCTTGCTCTGGTCAATCAGTGAAGACACTGCAAGAATGGCATCACACTTTATGTACTTAAACACTTAATTACTGACCACTCCTCACTTCTTAAACAAATTTAATTTTCTAGTTGTCTTTACGAAATCAATATAAGAAAGACCTTGATATATTTATTTTCATACCTGTTTCGAAATGTACATCACTAAAACAAATTGCTCGTCATATAGTAAGAGTCCCTAAGCCTTATAGATTACAATCCGATTTATTAGTGCCGAAAAATTAATTTAAAAAATGACATATTGACAAAACGACGGTAAACTACTCCAGAACAATATAGACGTTTGGAAAAATCTAATACCACAGAGATAAGAAGGTATGTAAATACTTACGTCTTAATCTTAAGTTATTACGTATTATTTAAATTGGATTTAATAGAATGTTGAAAAATTGTTTACAGGGTTTTTACGAAAGTGAAGACCATTTCTGGTGGATCCAATAGTCAGCAGATTGAGTTTTCAAAAATCTAACAATATATATTATAACTGACTTCAACTTTCTCTAAACTCATTTTAACATTTTGACAGATATTACATGGTCAATCGTTTTGCAATATTAACATTCAAACTGGTAAACCAACAAGGGCTTTTGGTGGTTTACTCTCTGGAAAAGTTGAAAATTCGAAATTGAATTTTTCACTTCATCATGTCCTGTATTTAAATTTATCTTAAACGTCCTGATTTTCTTACAACCTTGCGACTTATGTATAAGTAGAAAGTAAAAGAAACAAGGAAAAAAGACAAATTAGGCCGTAGACAGCAAAATGTAGTTCTTCAGGACGAGTGGAGAGCCGTCACGCTCTCCACAAACATCGCCGGTGCAGCCCATCACAGAAATTTTGATTCAGAAACAAAATCGCTTTGGTTTGATACAATCTGGTCTATAATCATATCTTAGTTTAATAATTGTTAGTTACTTTCTTAGTTAATAAATAAAATAATAATTTAATGATTAATAATAATAAAATAAATAATAATCTGTGTACAAAAGTAATGAAGGTATATTCAAATGGAAAATTTAATCCACTGTTGGAAAATTCCATCATCTTTGGAGAAAGCAAGATACAAAAACAAAAGGAAGCTTTTTCTTTTAACCTTCAGATCACTAATTTCCTCTAATGCCTTTTCTGGAAGAGCTGTTTTCTTTCCTTGAAAATAAATCGTGGCTGATGTGGGTATAACGGTTTAAATTGCCTAGCATTTCCTGCATTGATTTTCAACGAGATTTCTCTTGGCCAATATAATGACAGTAAATGGACTAAGAAACCGAGAAACATTACGTATTTTTCATTTAATTGTTTATTGTTACATTACTTTAGTTGCTATAAAAAGTTTTATTTGCATTTTTTTAAATCAAAAATACTTCAGAAATAAGCTATATGTGATCTTCCATACGTTTGAATAACTATTTCCCCTGAACGATTCAAAAACCTTTCACATATTGGATGGCAGATCCATTTCCAAAACAAATAGCACAATCACTGTTTTTTGCCTGACATTTCCATTCTACAGCGAAAAATAATTTCATAAAAATCCTCAACATTGAAGGGGTCCTTAAAAGCTGTATAACAATATAATAAACTTCAAATAAAATTTAGTTTATTTTAAAAACAAGAGGGTTTCTATAATAACAATACAAGTACCGATGCTATTCAAAGTGAAAACATCGATGAAATATAAAATATCATCCATTTATGATGGTTTAAAGATTGTGGAAAATACAAAGCAAGAAGTTGGCAGAAGTCTGAATGTGAAATCTAATTACTTTTAATTCTCACTTTCCGTGTCTTATGTGATAATTAGGATAAAAGGGAGAGATTAGTTAAAAAGGTATTTTACAGTTGGCTACTTCAAAGAAAGATCTTTGTTAAATCAAATCCTTTTGTTTATAAAGGTTGTTTAAATCCTCTTTTGGTTTTAACGCCTTGGGCAATCTGCTGGAGTAAAACTCGATGTACAAAGATATAGCTTTCCAAGGACTGACCTTTCGAAATATTTCTGGACGTAAAAATAGGCTGACATTTAAGTCCGAAATTTCATCCTTTTTCGACCGGTTTCATCAGAGGGGATTTTTAATTTTTGGAAACATTTTGACACTTACGGCCCATGATGTGTGGAAATTATATCTCGGGTGTTTTAAAAACTAGTATTATATTTTCTTTTTTTACTAATTTAAAATATTTCTTTATTAATCGGAAAATTTATTAATATCCAAACGGTCAATTTTCGGTTTCTGTGTTAGAAATATATGTAATTTTTTTATTGTAACATTACTTTATTAAACGTGTCGTCCGATGAGGAAACAGGTGAAGATATTTTTAGGCAATTTCTGGAAAAAGTAGCATGGCTTATAATCAGGAAAAGACTATATTAAAAACATTTTTAAAAAATATTTATTTGTAATTAAAAAACATAAATAAAAGTACTTTCCTTTTTTAAAACTCAATCAAAAGTTCGTTAAGGCCTTGTTACGTTTAATTGATAAAAGAAGATAAGAAAATAATCTACTATAAGCCATGATCTTGTAAGTACGAAAAATAAATAGACAGATTCGCCCGATTGACCGGATAGCAGGCTGAGTCTGGTGAAAGTGTCCTTGTCGGTCCACGACCCATGAAAACGAGACTGGCCTGACAACCACCCCAAGTTCGTGAAAACACCCGCATGTTTACAAAACACTTGGCAAAGTACCGCACAGATATTTTCGTCAATATACTACAAGTTCACTTCATAAAAACGTATAAAGTTAAAGTTGATACCCAGGGTGATTCACAAACTTTGGTCGAAACTCAATGAGATGATTGATTCTTCAGCTTATTTGGAGCAAAAAATATTCTACACATATTGTAATAATTCGCATTAGTTTCGGAGATATTTGTAAATAATTTTCTTTTCTCCAAAACGCTGGGATTTTTTTTTAGGTTAAAGCCGTCATAACGTTTTTGCTATTTAAAGTATAGCCAACCATTAGGAAGAGGGATAAATTTCCCAATATATATTGATAAATACATTTTTAAAAGATTCCTTCAAGCATTTCATTTTGTGTTTAATCATGAAACAATCCAGTTTTTGTCTTTCAGTTAGAATATTTATTAATCCGCATTTAAACGAGCAAAAGTTATCTATGGGCTGTTGATGTAAGAAAGATTTCTTCATATAATAAGTTTGATAGGAGAATGATCATTACTAAAAAGGCAGGGATTGAATAAGAAAATAATCCTTAAGAGGTGGCGAATGGTTTCATTTTTATTTTCCATTAAAATAACCCCCACATTTTCTCCTTCTTGTAACTTTTTCCTTTTTGAAAGTAATTATGTTTTATTTTTATTAATAGTATTAGTATTTTTTGACTGGGGCTTCCGATATCTAGGTCATTTCAGCCCCCAACCTAGTCTCTATTCTTTTTACTTTCAAACTCTGCATTCATACAAATAAATTGTATGTATGAGATGTTTCCAGTATGTGGGACACATCGAGAAACCTGCGCGGACTTTGGCCCAAGAACAGGTGCTCGTGTGTCAACCACGTATGGCCTATTCTTAATCGCGTAGGGACGATAGCAGTAGATTGTAGTAATTATTTACTTATTTATTATCAATATGAATAAAAAAACGAAAAACATTCCCCACCTTTTGAGCATGACTTTCTTATTCAAACGTTATCTTTTCATTAATGATTATTCTCTCCGAGGAATAAAGCACAGGGTTTTGTAGCTTATTACATGAAGACATATTTTGGATTGTTTTTGCCTAAAAATATTTTTTGTTACAAATAAGCTTAAGAATCATATCACTGAATTACGCACATAGTTTGTGAATCACTAAATCATACTTTTTAACACTTGCAACACTTTTACCAATATCGGACTCCAACAGGTTTGGTGGGAAATATTGAAAAGTGAAATAGAAAACCAACTGCTTGTTGTTACATATTTGTACATTGCGTCTATTGTTTTGAACTGAATGAGGATTCCTGGCGAACAGCGACGAAATCTGGGTTTCGCTGACCGAGGATAGACACGCATGATGCTCCAAAATTTCATCCGCAGCGAGTAGCTGCAAGACCCTCCACGAACCACAACCAATTATTTATTCAAATATTTATTAAAAATGTTTATTCAATTTATTTTTCTAGGATGATAAAATTACATATATATGCGCATATTTTTATTTTATTATTGGGTACGGAGTTGCGATTTGACAAGGGCGAAAGCGCCGATAAATATTATCTGAACGCCAGTACCTAATAAAATCCTCAGATTTGTTTTGACGGTCCAAAACCAGCTACAAGCCTGGTTTGAAAACGAGTTAGAACAAACCTAATAATGATGAAGGAAAAAAAAGATTACCTTCTTGATGTAAAGAACATACATCAGCATCAATGTTAGAACAGCAAAAGAGTTTCTACTTTTTTAACAGTTTTAACAGTTTTATCGAAAGTATGAAATTGTCCGGCTGACGGCTGCTGGAGGCTCACGTTGCAAAAACTTCGAGTGTACGGTAAAAGTCGTTGTACCGTTCGCCACGTAGACCTGGCTTGCGGTACGCTTTTGTGTTATTTCCGTTGAGATGTCTGAAGGCAATGATTGCCTGGAAACCGTCGTCTATTGACCCACGATTCGAATTTTACGAAATAACTCGAATCTTCAGCCGTTGATTTGGCTCGATGTCCATAGCAAATCGTCGAATCTCGTTAAAATTTCAGGATAGTGCTGAATTAATTCCTTTTATGACTACTGGAACCGGTGGATTAATTTAACAATTTAGCTGTTAAGCATAAATGGTTTTCTTTATTAGCTAATAGCACCAGTTTATCTTGTACAGCTTATTTACTCGTCCTTACTGATTTACACACAATCAACCATATAATTTGACATCATCTCTGCTCAAAATAATCATCTCAAGTGAATAGTTCTAGGAATAGACAGCTCCTGCACGATATCCGAATATTACCGTGATTATGGTCGCACGAATAACGTTGAACTGGTTCCACCAAATCAAAAAATTAGGCTAGGATTTTATTGGTCGCGTTAGAGGCACAAGCAACTCAAACTTTAAAAATAGTAACTGTCATGGACTATAATTTATTAACAGACCAAATGGTAAGATTCATACGTCTAAACGGGCAGATTTTAATGCGCGCGCGTGAAAGCTGTTCATTTTCGTACTATAGATGCAAGCGGTGGAGGTACTGGTGGTAGCCAATAAACGGGTTTTTAAGGTTATTAGTAAATCCGAGAGAAAATTGAAGGAAAATGTTTCCGCTGAGGTATTAAAGGCGCCTGAAAAAGTTTTCTGGCTTAACAGCAGTACAAAGAGAGTACATGTATTAGGAAATCAGGAGTAGGTATTGAGAGACTAACAATGAAACTGGAAAAAGATGGAGCGGCGACCCGAGAGGGAGATCGAACTAACGAATTAGGTAGAACGGAGTTACTGAGAGGTTGGTTAATACTATTAAAGGGGCAGATGCTTTAATTCCTACTTATACAGGATAGACAAACTATGGAACGGGCATGCCAATATGGTAATTCGCCAGAAGATGATGCAGATGGCATATGGCTCCAAGACAGGCGGAAAACGAAGCTATTCATTGGGGCGATGTAGCCAGACAATTATAAGTAGTAAGTTGTCTGGTAAACGAGAAGGGATACGGTGTGCTCCTACATCAAGAAGATATCAAAAGTTCTATTGCAGACCCAAAGGAACCCATCAGGATTAACGCGTCATCCTGGTGTAATGCCTATGTCGGTACAAAAATTTCTAAGATTGATGATAAGACGCTTAATTGTTGAATATTCCTACTTTATTGATGATACAATACTGGATTAATTAAAAAAGGTGGGGATAAACGTAATGCTACTGTTTAGACAAGTGTTTCATGTTTCTGTTTGTAAAAACTAGCTTTCCCATTTTGAAAATTAACAAATATTTAAATCAGAAGTGTTTTGACGATGGGTTGACGCGTAGAAAGATTTGTCTCGAGAGGAAAATACCGCACCTCGGATGTTATGAATTGATACAGATGCCAGACGGATCATTGAATGGAAATAATCGACGTTTGGCGGAGTGGAAATAATGAGAATCTATAAGGGCGGCCCGCTCTAGTCGTAGGTAGAAAATGCCAGTGGGCACTGCAAAACAGTGGGACGAGTTTATTCACCTGATAGCCGGCTGCCTACGACAGGACGTGAGGATATTATTTTCTCCGGGAGGACGAGTCCTCGACCACGATGCATACAAACTCGTATGGGTTCATGCCTGGGACCAAAACATTCCCAAAATGGCCCCTTCGATTCCCACACGAAATTAATAAATTGCCATTTATTTTCATTCTTGAACTATTTGTTGAGACCAAAATTAACTAAACAATAACAAGAATAATTGTCTACTATCGCCGTTATCATTAACAGTCTCGTTATTAGAGCTCTAGACCCGGCAAATTCTATTTTCACTATTCGTTCTCACGGATTGATAAAACCCGAAATACCCGATAATAGAACTACAAAATCACGAAAATTGTCCGTTTAAATCACAAATAAAGGCAACGAAACATTAAAAAAAGCCCTGATATTAATTCAAACCTATTCAAGCTACTCTTTAACAACGAAATGTTTGATTTATTCGTAACTAAAGTCAGAATTTTCGTGCAGTAAAACGTGCAATAATAACCTTCTGATATCTGAATAACTGAATTCCTATCACACCGACCGGTGCGGCAACAAGTTCTCCAAAGTCAGGCAGATACAAGCCGGCGTCCGACAAGGGAGCATCTTCGGTCCCATCCTTTAATCACTTATACTGCTGATCTACCAATACAGCCGTCATGATCTATGCGTAAGACACCGCCATTTTGTCTCTAACTCGAATCCTATCCAAGAACACCATAAGGTTATCGAAGACTGGTGCAAAAAGGGAAGGACAAGACGGAATGAAAAAAAGTAATCAGTGTGTGATCACATTGAAAACTTGTCTTGCTCTCTACTGTACGTCTACAGTACGACAGAGGTACGACGTCAATTCAAGTCAGATACTTCAAGGGGAACACCAAGACAGCAAAGTGGTAGGGTATCCCCACATAAAACTTAAGAGACAATAACTTAACAGAATATTTGGACAACTATAAAGACTTGACGGTCAAAACTAAACTAACCTTTTACGAGACTGTAGTGTGGCCACAATGGATAAACGAAGTGAAACTGTGGAGTTCTGCCGCTGTACAACATCCAGCGCATCCAATCAAACGTCGTTGGACAAATAGTCAAAGCATCACTACATCACTAAACTATCCACTATGATCTCAACATTCCTTTTGGCATTATCCGTTCGCGATTCGAAATGTTTCACGCCAACAACTCAGTCGATACTAGCCCTATTGCCCTATTCAAGCCCTCTCTACACACCGAACTCGACCTCCTTGCTGGGCCCGCCACATGGCAAGTGGTCCTCCGGGTGCAGCGTTTTAGTGAACGTGTTGGTGTTAGCGCTGTGCCCATATGAAAAAATGTGTAATCACATTAGTAATAAGTACGAATATTTATAGGGGAGAAATAAAATAAATAAGAAACTTCTGACTGGTTTTAACTCCTATCATGGGTTTTACAAGATAAAAACTCTACATATATTCTTGCCAGTGAACATTATTTGTACGAGCAGTTTTGCAAAAACTGTTTTGCTAACAGTCTTCAGAAGCGTGCGCTGCATCCAACCAGCTAATTTCAAACAAAAAGTATAAATAATAAGTCCGTTTAAGCAGAAAGGCCATCGATCGATGCTAAACCACGATTCATAAATAATTTACATATAATTTTTGGATTGATCTGCTCTGCTCCCTAGCAGAAGAAAGAGTGAGAATGAAAAATACGCAACTGATACCAATGCCAAATTGCACCGCGAATTGATACGACAGAGGCATTACGAAAATTGTCCTACATGTTGCTTTCGCGCATAAAAATAGTAACAAAAATTGGGGAAAATGCAATTTTGTGCAATAAAATATAAAAAATGGGATTTTGTCCTTCCAAGGTTCTAATTTATTTACTTGTTTTATTGAGTGTTTGTAAAAAAATGGAATTACCAGCTTTATTTACAGTTTAATATTAAATTTGACAAACCAGAATAACTTATTACATATTAACTTATTATATAACTAGTTTCTAGAAGATCGTATAGTTTTCCCTAAATAAAAGCATGAAATGGTAAAATATTGACGGAAACTGTTGGCAGTTTGTACGGTAATGTCGTTGAACGATCTAAAAAGCCGATGCAATTACACACGGCGGTCCGATTAAAATTACCAATTCATCAGCTTTTAACCTCCCAAAACCATAGGCCATCCCAGTTTTAGGAATAAGGGGTTTGTTTATTCATCCTAATGTACAATTTGGCAGGATGACCGAGAAGGACGACATCGTGGCATGTGATATTCACCAGCATGTAGGACACATTATTCCCGGGCCTCTTTTATATCCGACACCCCCATAATAACTTTCTCAACCGAGTTTCCCCTGCCGAAAGCGTTTCTGCGTCCAATCCCAAAAGGCTGCGGTTTTTAGAAAGTCCGTTTAAGCAGAAAGGCCTTCGATCGATGCTAAACCACGATTCATTAAGCGCCTATATCAAAAGTACCATCGTCATCATCTTACGAAGACAAAGTGGTATAACTGTAGCAGTTTCCCTGATGAACGGTTATAGGCTACGTCGACAGTTGTATAAATGCATATGTTTACCACTTCCTAACTATCCTTCTTCTCTTTTAACAGATCGATATTTCCGAAACAGTAACTCCGGCACCCCACTATACACACAAAACCCACGTTCAGGGCATGAAAAGTTTTTAGTAGTAAAAGATATCAAAACAACTCAAAAACCCATCAAAACAACATAACCACAATATGCGGCATTAACAAAGACTTTTGTAAAGAGAGTTATAATGTGATTTTTTTAAATAAATTTAATAACCAAAGATAATGAACATACATAATTCTTGATTCTAGTTTTTATCTACGCTACATAAATTTGCCATAAGGTCTTCACAATGGTTGGGTAGTTTGATAAAGTGGCCATACTCCTTACTATTACCAAGTTTAAATATGAGCACTGGATAATCCAAAAGATTCAACTCCATCACGTAAGGCGAAATCTAACCACTCGAGCCTGATAAGAACGATCTTCCTGAATTTATCACCAGGGAAGAATGACCTTTTGTCAACCCAGACCCTTTAAGACTAGAAATAGAAACACTGAAGAAAAAAAACGCTCAGCAATCGAAAAAGAATAATGATAATAACAGTGGAATAATTTCTGCTAGAAACAGTCAAATAAACAAAATGACTTTCCGGTTACCTGATAATTACACCTCTTGTGAAGGAACCTATGGCATTACTAGGTACAGCGAGTAATTAAATTTAGCAAAGAAAAATAAATTAATTGCCCAACAGAAAATTAAATTATACCACAAATAAGAAAAGATTTCCTCTTAGGTGTTTGCGTGGATGAGCCAGTGGTTGGTTCAATTCCGATCTTTTTGACAAGGATATTTCTTACGGCTGGGGGGTCAATCTGAAAGTTTAACACGGAAAATGTTACCACGCCCGTGTGTATGTGCACTGTTTACCAAGGTTACGAATTGGTGGGCAGGTGTTTTTAAAGTCGCGGCGCGATTGACGCTTATGACGCATGTGACGCGACGCGGTTGTAATGAGCTTCCAAATAAACACGATCCTCAAATTAATAAATAAGCGTTCCCTGATAATTTGCGAGTGGGTTTAAATAGCCATCATAAGACATATCCATGTACAGATGTATCTGCATGCCAGTGTAGATTCTCGTTACAGTTATGTACTTTCAATTTTTGACTCCAGTTTTATATATTTTATTATGTTATACAAGAATCAGGTTATGTCCAGGTTTAGTCGCCTTTTCTCCTGTGTTCGTCCTCTTCGAATGAATTGAGAAACACATGTAAAATTAGTCTAGTTATTCAAGTAAAGCCATCTTCCAAACAAGTGCAGAGTATAATTATGTTCGCCTTTCTTATTACGAACAATTATGTTATCCTATTAACCTATTTATGTTTAGTGGTCTAACTGACTAACGTACTTACTTCAATTAATTGTTATTTTTATGTACGGTTCCGACTGAGATGAAAAACTTTAAAATGTTCGACTCGAAGTCGCGATAGCTCAAGTGGTCGGAGCAGCGGCGTATTGAGTCCAAGTTCGTGGGTTCGATGCCGCTCGTGTCACTAACGTTTCCATTTCAACTAAGAACTTACACAAAAAGAATAATTAATTGAAATATGATTTATACTTCAACAAGCTATATGGTAATTATGCTGATTTCCAAACAGACCACTGACAGTAGGAATAGACGAAAAATTGTTTTCACAGGAAAAGGTAAAATTATGTGGTGTGTTCATGAGGTCTGCAGGATGATGAACCTGTTGCTTGTCATTTCTGAATTTTAGACTGCTGACATGTTTTGGTACGTCAGATTCCGTTGGACATCATAGTGTTTGGCTGTGCTCTTCCTCTTGATACTTTCCTTTCTATTGGAATTAGGAACTCCACATATTGATCTGCGCGTCAAAACACCCTACGTTTTCGAATTTACCCATTTTCCGGAAACAACTTTAAACTACCCTGAACATTGTGATTCAGTTGTTTCCTGCTACCCTGATCGTTCTGTGTATAAATTATATCTTGTGGTAAGTTGATACAAATGCAATATGCACAGGAAGGAAAGAGTAGCTTGGTAAATGTTTGCTTACAAAATAGTTCGAATCCACGATTTTCACACAGGGACAGAACACAAGAATGTTTCAGATTCTTACTTCGTAGGTGCATATGTGTATTTTGTACAAGGATTATTTATGTTTCGTCAATCTAGCCACTTACAAGACCGAATAGACAAAGGCATATTTTAGAATAGAAAAACTTTTGACTTTTCGCTATTTTCAATGGTAGGACACGGTTATAAACGCGGGTGAGCCAAAATACCTTCGAAGATGGCGAAGAGCTAAAACTCTTCCGACAGACAAAATGCTCGGAAACGACTTTGGCAGAATAATGAACGTTCACTTGTCCACCTTGACCATAAAAATGCGTTATGATTTTCAGACTTTCATAGAACGTATGTCTGTCGACCTAAACATACTTTCCACGATGATTAAGAAAATAACTCCACCTTTATGGGATCGCAGTCCCTTTTCCCTAACATTCCTTTCAACATTAATCGATATAACCGCTGGCATAGTTGACAGCATTACTGAGGAAGAAATTTTAGATCTCAGCGAAAACACGTTAATTAATCCAAGCCTTTAAGCAGCTTTGCTGAACTGATTAAAAAAAGATCATGACATTTTGTTCACATCAATCTGCATTACAGCTGCAACATATCAAATTTACTGCTGATCTGAAATACGGCTTCCTCAATACTTTTACATACCTAATCTTAGGAATTTAATATTGTAACAGCCACAAGTATCTCGGGCACTGCAGTATATTCAATTTTTTTCAGGTTTAACACGATTACCAATAGATTATTAAATTTCAATAATGGCAGCAATAAATTATTTGGAAAAGAAAAGTTTGTTCTAACGTGTGATTATTTCGACGTTTCGCTATCGCTCTATGAAGGGTCAACTTGTCAACTCAATCGTTCGATGATATTCTTTGTTGTGAAATTTATGAAGGTGTAATATTCATGAAGTTTCTTTCTATCGTGCCTTCGGTGTCTACATAAGAATTAAACAAACGCGTCCTAAAATCGGCTACAAATACGTTATTTGAATACAATGGAGATTTTATTTAATATACCGCCATCGCGAGCCATGATTCGTCTAATTATTGTTTAATGCCCTACAGTCGGGCCGGGTCATTTATACACATTAAACTCGTTCTTGCTCCAGCGGCCTTTCGAAATAGAAATACAATTCAATCGAGTGCTCCCGACCGATAACAGTTTCTATTTTGCTTTCGCTTTTCATTGTACGAAGCCGGGCCGTGGCCGCAACCGTACCAGATGTGGTCTATCCCTTTTCCCAATAGGCTACGATCTCAATCTATCTATAAGTGGTCAAGGTTGATTCACCGTAACACCCTGCAGAATAGAAAAAGAGATGTTTTCAACTATTAATTTTTCAGGTCGGGAGAAAGCTCATTTTCAGTAAAGTGAAAATGAAATCTGCAGTTTGGTCGTCTTCCATCATTCACGTCTGCCTAGTGTCTAGTCTCACCGAGCAGACAAAAATAAGCGGGCCAGATGATACGATTATCATCTAAGAGACGTCAAGATTCCTAATTAAACATATCAACAATTCACACGCATAATCGACTCCAAGTACACACCTCAAAAAACCTACAAATCAACCACCACAATAAATATCGGAAAAATGCCGGCATAATCCGAAGTTTTCACAGATAAATAAAAAAATCGCACTGGCCCAGCATTGAAGATGGTAACATGCAGAAACGTATCTAGATATCTTTTTTCTTATAATTAACCGATTGTAACCAATTTAGTTATTGAAAAGTACAATTTACTGTCTACCTTTTGACAAAAGGTAATCCTACAATTCCTATTTCAAGTTTCAATCATTCCAAAGTACAATATTTATCAAGCCTTCTGGAAGAGATATAGTAGCGTGCTGGGTGAATTAAATGAACTACACACGATTCAACTATAAAAAGCTTGTAGTCGTCTGTCATTTGGTTGTCCAAAGCTGTGAGAAGAATATGACGACCAGAATGAACTGGATTACAGTGCAAGTTCGTCCCTCGGCAGGCTTTAAGAAAAAAGCTCAGTGAAATTCAGATGATTGTAAATAAGGAAGAAAAGATAAACCGATATTTATAAATTGATATAAAAGTAGTGTAAGATGCTGTAAATTTAGTTATATTATTCTTGCTGATTTAGTCAACCCCATAAACCCCCATTATCATCTTACTTCCCTCGTAGTCTCAATCATTTAGGCAAGGAGCAACTTGCATCGTTCTCGTTAAGCGCTTTCTTGATCCTCCTTTATCTACATCATCCATGTTCAATCTTGAGTGCCATGCATCTAACTGTCCTTCCTGGAAAGGAAGTTCAATGTCTTTAGGCCGAGTCACATTTCACCTATGACATTGTCAACATAAGTACTTCAATTTACTGATGACAAATGGAAGTCAAAAGTCTGGAATATTCCCAGAAAGTGGCCTTTCAAGAGGTCCAGGTCAGGACCCTTGCCGGACAATATTAATTATAAGTATTTAATTAAAAATCCATTCTGAAGACAAGAAAAGGGAAAGAATGTTGTTGAAAACTTATCAAATCACAATATTACTTATGATCCCAGAAATTAAAAGGAACTGACCAAGTATGCCGAATGGAATTCATGCGGTCCGTACCATTTCGACTTTCTCCTGAACGGTTCCGTTTATGCTTTGAATCTAATGAATTACACGAATCCTGAACCCCTGAACAAGTCCAATTTATATTTCACATCATGTGGGTTAAAATGAAGCATATATTACGAAAAACTTGACGGACCTTCTATATATAATGAAATATACAACCTATACTGCCAAACCTTTAGGACATAAAGATTTCATGTTAAAATATGAGAAATAATAGGACTACGACTAATCTCCTTTTCTATATTTTAATATCTTTAGCAACAGTTAAAATAGCAACATCTCCAGTTCTTGTTGCTACCTACTGCCTTTCATGATAGGTATACATGTTTTTCTTCTTAATCTCCTAGAAAACAATCCGTTGCCATTGTCCCCATATATCATTGATGTTTGTTTATTTATTTGTGGAAGCCCTTCGCATATTACCCAGATATAATTTTCACGTATGTCAAGTATCTGACTTACTCTCTCTGTATGAGATCATGGCATCATTTAGTCATGTTTGGGCTTCCAATGTTTTATCTGATCCATCAGTGAGGTACCTATGCATACGAGCCATGAACAGGGGCTGGTATACTTTTTAGTAAACTGGCCTTTATATCCGTTAGAATTATACGGTTATATCCATTCATTTTACATTAAACCCTCATTCATACTGTATTATTTTATCTAACTCACGTTTAACTTTATGCACAGATATGTATATTATGAATATTCAAATCCTAGCGAGTAATACATGTCCTCTCCTTACAATAATTTATAGAACCTAGGCCGTTTTGTAAATTTTTTGGAAGAAGGTGAAGCTCATTTTCATTTTTTATGTCTTTTGTCCTTTTAACCACTTGCACCTCTCGGAGTTATCAAGCTTTGGCGGCTTATATGTATTAGTATACATTTAGTTATAAGGATAATACTGGCCTAATTTTTCTTTTTTGATCTAGTTGGATAGATATTTTTTTCTATGCACATATACGTTGTATAACTTTATAATTTTACTCTAGGACTATTTTCTATGTTGTCTATTCTATTGTCTCTCATGATCTAGATCTTCAAAGAACTAAAAAAATCCTAGGTAAATAAGGATATAAAAAGGATGCAGGTTATGCTTTATTATAATATTGTGTGAGGATTGTGGACAAAGATAACACAAACTGTACTAAAGAGAAGGGGACAATCCACACAAAAGGCTGTAGAGTTGCTTATCGAAGGGAAAGATCTATTTCTTTTCTATTACATATTATACAGCATTTCGTTTTTTAAAGTAAGGGCGTTATTATTTTTTTATTATAAAAATTTTGCTTGTGAAAGAAGTTTTTATTAGTATGATAGTATTTTTACTTTATTTTAATATTATTATCCTATTCTCTGTATCGGCCTGGCAATTGTACGATATATTTTTAATCGGAAATCTATCCTTGTCTTAATATTAATTAAGTAACTAGCTCGCATAATAAAAATATGCTGTTATTTTGTTAGATCATACCCGAGTACGTAACAATTAACAAACAAAAACGAGAAATTAATAAATATCATAAGCATAACGAATATGGTAATAGTGGTTTTCTGTTCTGACATGTTCATGTTGATCCGGCGCACTGGTGTTTGGGTTTTGTTGCCAGGTGGCAAGGTTCTCACAGCTGTTGGGATCCTGCGTGTTTCGGAATGGCCAAGGGCATCCTGTAATCCTTATTCCTGGTTCTGCTGTCATGCTCGCCAAGGGTCCTGACAGCTCCAAACCAACCATTACCGATCGGGAATTCGAATTGCCGCTCCCCTCAATGTTTTCATCACACCTTAAAGTAATTTTGCCTACTCTTCCTCTTCGAACTTGTCTAAAAGTAATCTATATATTTGTTAAATGTATAATACTTTCGTTAAAACAAAAAATCAATGCCGTGTACATATTCACAATCTGTCATTTTAAAATGTTAAATATCTTCTTTATTTTTTTACTTAATTATTTTCATGTTATACTGCACATAATTATCTACCACCAGCAAATTGTACTAGCACCAATTCTGCATATGAAAAATACAAAATTTTATGCAATTGATTACACAATATTATTAAAGAAATGAACACTTTTAGTAAAATAGTTATCTAATCTATGTGTGTATATTATGCACACACACACACACACACACACACACACACACACACACACACACAC